>CAXAMN010013780.1:758322-771881 GCA_963970005.1 Durusdinium trenchii
CCTTGCTCCTAGTAGCAAGGCCAGGAGCCCCTAGTAGCGCCCTTGCTGCCCCTAGTAGCGTCCTTGCTCCTAGTAGCGATGCCAGGAGCCCATAGTAGCTTCTTGGGTATAGATATGGTCATAGTACAGTATACAAGTAGAACTGCCCATCATATGGCTCAATTTACAGTTGTGTATGTGTTTGTGTGATCAATGCAGATCGTGAGGCGCAAAATTGTGCAATAAGGAACGCAACAAACATGGACTTCTTTGACCTGCTCTCCAAGTATTCCTTCGAGCAAGCAAGTACAGTATATATGCTACAACATGATACGGCACAAAATGTAAAGTGTGGCGACTGGAAAATATAGTGTGCATTGTGCGGCACCGATTCCGGCAGCTCTGCCCGATCGTGAATGCCAACTATACACATTCAATGAAACTTGATTAGCTTTTCTTGCACACAATCAGATGCATCTTTATTCACTACATCTCACTAGCAGCTAGCTCTGGTTCAATGTCAGCCTGCTGAAATCTGTGGCAAGTAAGCTATGTTGCAAGGTGCACGTTGCAAGTCCAAATTATGAGACATTGAGAGACCGTATGTTATTGTCATGGAACACCTTAAGTCAAATTGCAACATGCTTCAAATGCGCTTCTTGCATCGATACCCTTTTCCGCCTCTTTAACGACGAAAGTGCAAACTTGCGGCTGGTCTGAGCCACACGCGAGTAGACACAGAGCGGCAGCATTGGCAATAATGCTATGACAGAGCACATCAATCATCATGAAAACTTCTAATCAAGTGTTTTCCGTGTGCCAGCACCACAAAAGGCCATAAGAATAAGAACATTGATTCATCTTGATTCACTGCATTTCTCATTTGTTTCATCCGATGTCATGTTGGAGGTCGCTATTAGGTCGGAGGCCATCGCTGCTAGGGTGGAGGCCGTTGCTTCTAGGTTGGAGGCAATCGCTTATTAGAATCAAAGAAAAACGAAAAGGAAGAAAGGTCTAACAAAAGACATTTGCTATTCTTGACATTTGCAAAAGCTGCCGCAGTTTGGGGACCAAGTCGGTCCCACCGGCTGCACCAGCCCCGGCAACGGCTGACGGCACGTGCATCGAATGAACGCCGCTCCGGGAGCCGATAAAGGCTTTGGTTGGGTATGTGATGGTATGTGGTTGTCACTAGAACACGTGGAACATGTTGTCCACAGACATGGGAGTGGGGCCGGCCACATTAAGAATACAAAAGCAACTTCACTGGCAAATTTGTCAACCTCGGTTGATTTGGTTTGCATGCTCTGACTCCTTACGAACAGAATACAAAGGCGAGACTGGGGTAAAGCGTTGTTCTGCAATACCCATGCCTGCCATGCCAGGAGCCAGTGCGCCAATTTCGCGCAGGGATGCAGAAGTTGGCTGCAGTCCATGCCAATGCAAGGACTGTTGACCCTAATGTGGGCTAGCAGCCTAGCAGCTACGATTCTATATCCCAGCGTTCTTGTTGTTTCGTCAAGGCCCGTCGCAGGCTCTTTCAGAAAGTGCGTTGATCAAGGGATGCAGCAGGAGCAGCTGTCATACACTACCACCCTGAATGCGTCCCCATAATATCCCATAATAACCCTGTGTACATATATACCTTAACTATTTAATACTATTATAGTTATATTTAAACCTGTAGATCCTCAATTGTGCTGCGCTCTGCTCGCGTCCTTGAGGTTCAGTGGAGCTCTACTCATGTTGAAAGGTTGGTGCTGCCGCAAAGCGGCCAGTTGCAGCACGTGCCCCAGTGCTGGGGTTCACCTGAGATGCAACACCATCATAGGCTCCAATGATGGACTCCTGCAGCGACACCAATCATGGTTCTTCTCTCCAATGTCGAGTATGTCATGTCGTGTAACTTCTCTGACTGGATGGCTGATGATGGCTGGGTCTTATGGATTTGTGCAATCAGCCACGTCCAGTACAAAAACAACGGCTGTCGCCGAATTCAAGACCACCTCCGCCCGCTCCTTGATGGGATATGTGGTCTTCCGAACACATTCGCCACAGGTCTGACCACCATTGACGGCCAACTGCCACAGAAGACATGAGAAGCAACAAACAAAGACAAATGAAGCAAAATCATCTAGATCTGCTGGATCATCTGTATAGGGGATGTCACATTTAATCTGCTATGATTGGAAGTATATATGTTTGCACAAGTCTCTCGACCATCTGCAATTAGAATCTCAAACCAAACTGAGTAGTTGTTGAGTGTTGTGGCACAAATTATTCGCAGATTATTTTATCAAGCAGTCAACCATTGTGTTTGGTGTCATGGCCATACGGGCCCCCAGAGGCGTGCATTTTTGTGTTGACTGTTTTTTCACGTTTGTTGACCAACATGTTGACTGCTTTTTTGATGTTTGTTGGCCAACATGTTGATGTTCAATTACATGTTTAGTTCTGGGCCAAGCAACAACGCCGCGATGGACTTAGAACGAGCGATTTGTTCAACGCTCTAGTCAGTGGTCTGCTGCTTCTGTGTTCACATAGAAAAAAACAACTGTACGGTACGCAGTGTTTTGTGCTTCCCTGCAAAGCATGCCCGGTTTACATGCAGTTCACAACATGATCATTGCCACAACGTTGTCATGAGGTGGGGGAAGATGACAACGTTGTGGCAATCACCATGTTGTGAAGGCGATGGCAACGTTATGCACAATAAGCGAAAGTCGGAATGTTACATGTGTGTGCAGGTAGCAACACCTTGGAAGCATGTCGAAAAGAGCATCACTAACCTGGTGCACCCCTGGACCCCGCCAACCCCAAACGGTTGTCAGCAAATGGCCATGGCTCAAGAATGGGGTACTAGTACATAGATGAGTACCATCCAAACCCACAAACAGCTGCAAGAACATTGGAAAACATACTGTAGACAAGTTTACCTGTGGTTCCCGAGCAGGTCTTGTTTCTTGAGCCACAGAGACCAAGGACCTAAGGAGTTCAGCCAAGGAGCTCGATAGAGCTCTGCAAAGCCTTCCATGAGATCGTCCATGAAGTCTCCAATCTGCGTTCGTGTCTGCGGAAAGCATGGACATGGATCATGGTCCTTCCCTATGATCTTCGGGCGCCCAGGATCTCTGGACCTGAAACAGTATGGTACGTGTTTACATAATTAAAAAATAATAAGATGATACAAAATATTAGAATATAAATAAATATAAGTAGACTTAGACCTTTCTTCCTATTTTCTGTTTTCATTGTTTCTGTCTTGCTTGCTGTTGACCTTTTGTGAAAGGGTCACACCTATGCTATCCCTCAGGCCCAACCACCAGCATCAAGGCTGAAATGCTGAATTCCAAGTCCAACGCCTCAAGTTTTTTCTTCTCTCCTGCAGTTGAAGTATGCATGCTCAAACTCGATGTAGTCAGAAGTTTGCGATATAAACCAGTGCGCATGGAAACTGTGTCTGCGTTATCAGATAAGCCGATGCACTCATGACAGAAGAACTCACGCGCTGATGGGCTGTTAGTTGGATACGCTGATATTTCAGCAATTAGCATGCCAAGACGAGCCATTCACGATATGCCATTCACGATATGCTGTTGCTTTGATCATATGACGCAGTAACGGCCATATGATCATATGCCTGTACGCTGTCCTACAAATACGCTGATACTTGACAAAGGGCATGCACGAGGTACAACTCAGGCCATTTGCTGCCCGCAAGTGTGCTGCCTTTCTGCTGGTAAATCGGCACATTCACAGCAATGGATCACCGCATGAATTTAACAGTGAGTTTGAAATGATGAAACTATTTTTTGCGAACAAACATGCACATTATGCTCAAAGGGCGTTCCTGACATACGAATCATCCTGTCATTACACCCTTCCAACCAGACTCCTTTGATCTTGTGATCCGTCTTGCCATCGACAAGCTCTTCCTCACCGGAGTCCTGACAAGCGTGCCAGTGAAAGCTGACAGATTCATGGCCCATCCGTCATGTACTCCATACACTACATGAAGTTGAAAGAGCTATATAACATATATGATATTACAGCAACTTTGGAGAAGCTAGGGAGGCCAGAACCCATAATATGTTCCAAGGTGTGTGAAACCTGTTCCAAAGCCGTGTACTGCAATCAGTTGGCAAAAAGCAACGTTCTACGGTTCACGATGTTCTATGTATTAGTCCCTTGTCACAGCTTTGCCCGCTGTTCACTCCTCTTCTTCTGAGTCGTCATTTTCGGCAGCTTTACTCGACTTGGCCTTTTCGTCTCCAACGTGCCGACGACACAGTGCATCGTATCAGCGTGAGACGAACCGTCGCTCGGAGTTCGCTCGGTACAGTTAAAGTTACAACGTCGCTATTTTGGTACTTGGATGTGATCAAGTTATCGGAGGGAGAGAGACAATGACGGACAGGGCTGCGATATTAGAAGCGACCACACACAGACGTGCAAGGATATTGAATTCAAAAGAAAACACATGTCTGGACTGAATGTCATAAGGACATGTGTACCGTATGCACACGTAATCACACGTACATACATGTACAGTATACAAAGGTGACTGATCAATGAAAACCGGAAGGGATATGCATTCTCAATCTGCCATCATCCATCATCAGCGTGCAGTCACACTGACCGAGCGGTACATTTCACCAAGTGTCTGCGCCGGTTGCCTTGCCGACAGCACTGGAGACTCCACTAGCAGCTTTCCTGACGACAATCAATCAACATCGATACAAGCAATGTACATGTTCCAGGTCCAAATCAGGGATTCTTTTCATGCTGGAGGCCATCCTTAGCAGGTTGGAGGCCATCGCTATTAGGTTGGAGGCCCTCGCTATTAGACTCTTTTCTTGATCTCAACAAGTGCAAATGCACGTGGGTGGCTGTGTCTCCAGATTCCACAAAGCAAGGGACGGTGGCGGTGTGCTTCCTTTGCTTGTCTCTCTGGGTCCGTTAGATGCTGGTCCTGGTATTTTGATCCTTGTCAACCTCCAAGTTTCCCTACCAAGTTTTTCACACCTACCATGTGCTCCCGCTTAGCAGCTTAGCACCACACAACAAGGGACTCTTCGAAGGAGAGCTGCATGTGCATAAAGTGAGTTGAAACTGGGTTTTTTAAGCTTGGCAACCACAAAGGCTCGACTCTCACGTCCTGTGATCTTGGAGGATTGATGAGACACGTGACATGTTCCATGTGCGACTGAGCCCTTGACGCCATCTTCATCTGGGCACCAATGCTCGCCATGTCCAAGCACTTTGGCCGATCGGCAAAGTTGTCTGGCGCAGTCTCTTTGACTAGCTACGGCTTGCGGGCCAAGTAAACGTAGAAAAAACGCGAATAAGATTGCTAAACAGTTTGCTGGTCCTGGCAACTTCGAACAACTAGCATACAGCATACAACTGTGAAGTAAGAAATGGCGGCGTGGCACAAACATACACAGCAATTGCCGCGACAGAGTGACCGATGACACAAACCATGTGGAAAAAACTTGACTTTCTGAGCTAGGATTTCAGGCTCAAAACATTGCATGAAACCCTATACACATCAATGCATGACTGAAACCTGGTTCCAGGGTCTGATGTTTGAGCCACATCCACTTCATGGTTCTGGTGGCAAGGCAGCCCTGGCAGCCCTTGTCCTCGATGAGGCAAACTGCATCCTGGTCGACCTGCAAGACTTCTGTGTCTCAACCATTCTGAAGGATCAGTTGTGCTTGACACTGGACACTTGGAAGATTTTTTTGCCCGTGGCCATGGTCCTGCCTCCTTGCTTAATTAAGTAGGCACCTACTTAGGCCTACTTGATTAAGTAAGGGAGAAAACACGCTACTAGCAATGGGAAGCTCCTAGCTAGGACGTAGCATAGCTCACGTTTCTTCAAGGAAGCTCCTCCCGCCTGAAGGCGGGGGAGCTTCCTTGAAGAAGCGCTCACACTAGTGATTTGGTTCCTAGGTTTTTAGGGACACTTAACCTCATACAAATGTATTGTCTACTTTCCCCCAAACTTTACCATGTCTTCCAATCCGGCAAACTTCGTCATCACAATCCAACTGTGCAAACATGTATATATATAGGTTTGGAGAGAGAGAGAGAGAGAGTCACAGACCACAGAGAGAAACACAAACATTGGCATATGTTTCTTGGGATGCCCTTCGATTGTCGGTTTGGCGGTTGTTCAGACCCTCACCTAAATGGCACAGTCAGAAAGTCATAAATAGGTGCGCCGGTGCACCGAATTCTGACCAGGGAGTCAGCAATACTGCACTATTACCGCCCATTTTTCTGGGGGCTCTCAGTATTCTCAATGGTCCTCTTGACCATCCCTGAGTGCAACTTGGGGAAAGAAGCCGTCAGGTCGTGGTGGGGATGGCTCAAAAATGCTCGAAGTAAAGTCAACAAAGTCACCAACCAAAAAACTAAAATGCACGGCTCAATGGAACTTCAAACAATGTGTTCACTCACTCATCGCAATTCGTAACACATCAGGAACCATCAGAGAAGCTGCAAAACTACCTGTAAACAGCTCCGCGCACGTGTTGAGCCCCACCTCCTCAGCGTTTGCTTTGGGGCGAAAACCTTCGCAAACACGAGGGATACATTTTCCGTCTGCCAGGCGTGTGGCATCCTGTTTCCAAACCAATCAGACCTTATAATTAATTGCTTGTGGCACAGCAATCGGGTATAATTGTATGCTATTCTAAAGGATCCTAGAGGAAGCTTGTGCAAAACCCTACTAGTGCTACTGATGAGCCACCTTCGGTCTGCCTCGAGATAGAAGTCTGCGAGCCATTAGCCGCTCCTTCTCCCATCCTGAAACCGCGTGGCCGAAACTCACCGGGACCACGCGATCCACGATTACCTTGCCACAGCAACCATGGCTGTCTCCCGATGTTTTCACAAAGCCATTTGGACTGTGAAGAGTAGCATGCAATCTTCTTGGCGACTGAATGCCAAACTGTCATAAACTGCCCGCCGGGTTAGTTACTGGGCCACGATTTGGTTGATTTTGTGCGTTTGCACACAGCGAGAAGCAAATTCTATATATGAAAACGGGACGCATAAGCCAAGTTTTCTGGGAAATGCATGAAAACGAGACGTTTTTTTCGAGGTTGTCTCTGGTTTTGCTTCAAAGCATCGAAACTGCACCGCGAGCTTTTCTTTCCCACATTCAGAGCTTGCGAAGCTGCTGCGCGGTATGCGTGAGTAATCTTTGGGTTCCGATCTCCTATCTCCTCTACGATCCTGACTCATCCTGACTCCTCGTTCCAAAACTTGTTATTTGATTATACTGTATACTAATAATATAATCCTAGGACCATTGACAAATTTATCAAATCCTGACTCCTCGTTCCAAAATCCGGTCGGCCATGTCAGCCTGGATCCGCTCCAAGCAGGTTCTCATCCGCAACTGAGTGTCGCATCAAATGCAAAGAACGAAGCGTCTTTCACAGGGTCTTGCAGACTTGCAGCCACATCAATTCACGGGTGTGTTCGCTTCAACGTTCCTTCTTTCGCTAGTGAGTGAGTGAATCTCTGCCATCCAATCTATCCGGTTGCAAGACACATGGACCACAAACGCTCAGGTTTAGACCTGGTGTTACCTGCAGCTGATCAAGGTTCAGTCATAGAAGGGCATGTAAGCAGCTTGAGATTCCTTTCCTTTCGCTTTTGCTGCGTTTCTGGCTTTTGCAAAATCATCCGAGGTTCGAGTTCTTTTTTTTCGTGTGACTTTATCCACGCAAATTCCATAACAGAATGGCCATGGATGGTGCTCACATGTGCTCACCGTCTCACCGTCTCAGTTACTAGTAGCTTCTTGTTCCTAGTAGCGTCCTTGCTCCTAGTAGCGATGCCAGGAGCCCCTAGAAGCGTCCTTGCTCCTAGTAGTAAGGCCAGGGGCCTCTAGTAGCTTCTTGTTCCTAGTACTAATGCCCTTTGTTACTAGTAGCTTTTTTCGTGCTCTGATGCCCTCGCCTTGCTTTCCCCACACATGATCTCCACCACCTCCGCAACCTCCGCCAGCTCCACCTCCACCTGTTCTTTGGCTTTGCCGGGCACTTCTGGTTCCGTCCTTGACACGGTGCGCTTCTGTGTTCCTAGATTAGGTCTCCGAAACATCTTGGGGAACGCTCAAAGGTTGGACAACTACCAGTTGAGAGGGCCTTGAGAGTATATTACTTTAATACAAATGTATATAGTTACTTAGCATGATTCGAATTCTTCGATCGATCGTCTAATGTGCTGACTGTCTGGAAGCTCAGGCCCCGGCCCTGCACGCCCTGAGCCATCTGGAGCC
Source organism: Durusdinium trenchii (assembly GCA_963970005.1). Lineage (NCBI taxonomy): Eukaryota > Dinophyceae > Suessiales > Symbiodiniaceae > Durusdinium > Durusdinium trenchii. The sequence continues at coordinate 766,604 of CAXAMN010013780.1, forward strand.
TGACAGCCCCAGATTCCACGCGTGGCCAAAAACCGGACAAAAGATGGCTTTCGCTTCAAGTAATTTTCCAAAGACCAAAAAAAAAAGAATGTCAGAATTAATCACATCTGACATTACAAACATCGCAGAAGAACTTGGAAGATTGCCCATCCCATCCCCAAACGGGTGGGGCATACCTCGCCCGTTGTCGAACCAACTTGCCTCAGCCTCTATCGCGGGCGTTCCTTCCGCGGGGTCCGAGGCACCTCATGTGCGGTTCACCGCCAGCCCGGCGAGCGACGCCAGGTACAGTACGCGATTCTTGGGGCGGAACTTTCAAAACCAATAGGAATCTGTTGATTTTGAGTACTGTGAAGGCAAGTTTCGACGTGGAACGGAACTTCGCAGGTCTGAGAACTCACATGTGTCTTATCTTTTTGTTCACAGGGATTGGTGTGCAATCTTTGACCAGAATCCCAAGAGCCCCGCCAATTGCGCAGAAAAGACTGCGAATGCGGTTGACAGGGAGGTAAACCCATGGTAAAACGTGTAAAGCTGTGCAATGATCACCTCAAATGATATAGGCAGGGTCGGCAGGACATGAATAGAGAGCCCCTCGCACCTTCAGCTTTGGGCTCGTTCTCGGGCGGCTTTGGGCGTCTCTTGGATTTCGGAACCAGCTTCAAGGGCTCTTTGTGCTCCTCCATGATCACAAAACACAGCCCTGATTAGGATTGATGTTACTCACCAAAGTTACTACTGCTGGATGGGAGCGCTTGCCTGCCTGATATTGAAAAGAAAGCATTGCACATGCCACCATGCAAATCACACGCTCTTGCGCACACTAGGGCCTACAGTAGGGTGTTTCTGCTCAAGACACTGCGGAACCCATCCAGCATCGCACGCAGAACCCATGCTGCATCCTGTGGCTTCGATTTGGGCCGCGCTTTGGGCTGCGGCTTCAATGGCGGTGTTTGTGTCTGAGCCTCAAACCGACTCGTATCCAAAGACTCAACAGGTGTTTATTGCGTCAGCCTGCGTCCGTGGTGGTTTTAGAATCCGACTTGGACGAACAAGTCTGTCACACGCGATGCACGCGAGAATTGTTGGAGTGCTGGAGTTTGAGACGTCTATCATGGTCGAGCATACATCCAAAGTCAAAAGTGTAAAAATATTATATATAATATGAATCTAAACTGGAACCCAATATGGCCGGCCCAATTGAAGTCCACGATGGCAACCTCCTCGATTTGATCAGTCAGGATTGTGCCTATATGTGACATGATCCACATGCAAACTTTCTTATGTCAGGTTCCCCCATGTTACCCTCAACCTTGAAAAACACACAGGCAACTGGTGGGATTTGAAAGTTGAGGCTACCGTTCCCCCTATCCCTATCCTTTGAGGTATCATTAAGATACGGCTTTGGATGAAAACATTACACCAAAAAACGTGCTAGAGCTTGCCCGGATTACTGCATGATTGGAAGCCAAGTGTCTTCAATTTTTAGCAAATAAGCTGACACATCCAAGCAGGTGCCATGTGTATGTGTTTAAACCCTATCGTTTGTTGGCCGTCCCCTATCGGTTTCCAACGAAAATCAACAAAACAAACTATTTATTGATAATTCTGCCATCTTCCCTGACTCCCTAAGTTTCCCTCTTAATCAAAGGCTATAACTCATAGCCGTTTCAGCCTTTTTCCAGCTGCTTTTTTCCACATGCTAGTGTGGTCGGGTTTATTACTTTTTCTCGGTTCCACTTACCTCCTCTCCCTCCTCCTTCTCCTCCTCCCCTCCGCCTCCCGCCCGCCCTCACCACGCTCATCTCACACAGCTCGCAGGACCAATTCACTCACACCAATCTCACACACACCAACTCACACAACCAACTCACTGTTGCCGCGGGTCCGCGCTGGTTCCCCTTGGTCCGGGAAACATGAGTGTAAACGCGGCGTGTCGAGCGGGAACCACTACTCATACCAACTTACTCAAACCACTCATACCAACTTCCCCACACCAACTTGCACACGCCAACTTGGTCTTGAGTCTGACAGTCATGGATCAGTATGAATGTTCATACTCGGGATCCTTGGTTGATCATTGGTTGGAATAATGTGCATGACCCAATGTCATGTCATTGGATCTTGAGTGTTCCAATTGGTTGAGAATTGGTGTCATGACTCGAACATGGTTGCTGCTTGTGCTCACTGCCTACAGATTTTTTGCACGCAGCGATCAAGCGCTTGCGATTGGGCCAGGCAGATGCAGTAAGAACCTCAAGTCGATGGCAAGGGTTCACTTCCAAGAAACCTTCCAGCTGCCTCAGGCTGCCTAGGTTCACTGGAGATGGGATTGACGGGGAGCTTCATGAGTACATTATACTGATACTTGCTGCATTTGCTCATATTGGGACCCACCAGTCTGGGCACTACTCTCCTGCGCCTTTTGACACCAAGGAAAATGGCTGGTACACGTGTGAAGATCGAGAGCAACCTGTGGCGGTGCACTCGGTCCCGACCTGGTTCAAGACGATGGTCATGATGATCAGGGCAGTGAGGGTGCAGGACACAAATTTTCACTTGGCTGCTCCGTTTGAGCCCTCACAAATGGACACGGTCTTGCAGCTTTATGCGGGGTGATTGATTCATTTTCCTTTGAGACATTTTGGCAACTTTGATTTCTGCTGATGACATATCAAGCTCTGACGTGTGAGCAATTGGATTTTGACCCTGTCCCTCGAAGTGGCACAGACTCTCTAGCGCAGGGAGCCATGATCCTATGATCATGTAACAGCACGCTCAAAGCTTTCGACATTGCCTGGTGTCCGAAAAAACAAAAACATCAAAAAGCAAACGCTAACTCACTCACGTCAACTCACTCACACCAACTTACACACACAGACTACACATGCAAACTTTCCAACGCCATATCACTCACACAAACTTACTCACATCCACTCACTCACATCAATGTATTCACACCAACCTACTCAACTTACTCATACCAACTCAAATTCACCCATCCCAACTTACACGCACCAACTTACACACACACTCACCCACACAAACTCACTCAGAACTCAAGTCACACCAACTCAAGACCACGAAGTTAATATCAAGCTTCCGAAAATGCTTTGCAAGATTGATGCTGTTGGCGCAAATGAAGCTGCTGAATCCAACATCATCCACACACACACATCCTTTCGCATCACGCCATCCAATCCATCTCGCCTCGTTCGCTATCACTCCTTTACCATCCGCTTTTTTGTTCCGCTTTCCAATGCAAATGTAAGCTGAACATGTGGGATTATCCGGTTCTTCGTTTTTTAGTGGGGAAACCAATCCCAAAAAATGTTTAATCTGGTTTAAGGCCTAAGGTTATCCACTGATGGGGTAGGTTCTCAAAAAACTGACATGTGCATCTGATGGCAGCCAAAGACGCATTGCCATCTTCCCAACTCTTCGGGCGATACCAGCCTGACGAGCGATGTCTGCACGCCCCTTCGGTCAAACAGGAAAAGATAGGAAAAGTAAAAGCTGTGAAAAAAGCAACGACTGGGATTCGTTCAGCGTGAATTCAAGCTGTGGTGCTGCCCTAAACAGAAAGGACATTCGGAGTGGACCATGAGTAGAGGAGTGGAGCTTTGACCTGTTCAGTGGATGAAAAATACCGGGGAGAGCGGGTGCGGAGTCAGGTCTGGCAACTCCAGGGGCGACTCACCACTAGCACCAGGTGAGTCCCATGCCGCCCCAGCATACAACTATCCAGTGGATTAGGAAATTCAACCCGCGATGTTTCTTTGCATCAAACTCACAGGAACGCGCATACCTCGATGATCAGAATAAAGTGCGCAAACTCCGTGTGAGACAGCTGAGCGCTATGCGGAAAGCTTTGCCACCCTTCTTGTAGGCACTCCAGCGAACCACCTAAGTAAGGCGAAGCGGAGTGCTCTGCAGCACAAGAACTTCAAATCCGAATGTAACAGACCATCCAACTATTGTTGAAAGAAAACCAAATATATTGCTGTAGTATATCCGTATATATCTACAGTATGTATAGCTTGCCTTTATCAGCCAAGCCCCACCTGGTCCTTCGGCTGTGGCGTGTCTAAATAGTATCCTTGGTGGTGCAAAGTAGCAACGTTTCAGAACCAGAGTGAGAAGGTCGCATGGTGAGAAGCTGATTGTTGGTGAGAATCAAGGTCAAACAAAAGCCCGTCTTTCCAAAGTGCATACCAAAATACACGGCACCTAGCCACAGGATCTGGGCAGTGTTGTTTCTCGATTGATCGTGAGATGTCGGGCAGTGAGGCATTGATATCATTGATCAATTCACATGCTGAGGGTCTTTGGCTGGTCCCCCAAGAGATCGCCTTCCACTTGTCCTGAACAAATCCAAATCGGACTAAAATGTCTCAGGCAGACTGAACAAGGCAGACTGACACAAGTTCAATCAATCTGAATTGTGAGTGCCTCGAGAACTCGCGTTCAGCACACAAGTGCAGCTGGAATACAACTGTAGTAGTTTGCGTGACAAGCTGTGTTTTTGTTCTGAAGATGCCTGCATACAGTTCCTTCTCAATATCGATGATGACTTGGAGTATATATATATATATTATATATAGCCTAGAAGTCAAAAAAGTACATTTTGACCGACTGAAGTAAGGAAAAGTGAGTTGAAAAAAACACCGTTCTAAAATCATTATCCTAGGTTGGAAACCACAGCAATTCCAAGCGGTGGCTATCATGTACACAACATGCGCTCATGTATATGGTTGTATGTTGTGCATGCCCTTTTAACTGCTGCATTCTTACTTACAGAGTCCAACTGTTTCAAAATGTGAAGCTGAAAGTAGCCGTCCTCTTGCACCCAGAAGCAAGTTGTCAAGATATGGTTAATGGCTTTCCTATCTTTTGTTGTGTATACAAAGCCCCCGCCCCGACCCCACCAGCTGCCCTTCTTGTTTTTTCAATTTTCTTCACTCGCGCGTCTGAGTGTATGTTTGCAATAGTGGGAGTAGTAGGCCCTGCTCAGCACTTGGACAAGTGGTCAAAGTTGCAAAGGGGTCTAGCGCGGGTCTAGCGCGGACCTAGCGCGCTTTCCTGCCAGTGCATGAGGCCACCAAACGTCTGTGATCAAGAACTCGCTTTGTCTTATCTCAAACAGTCGCTGCCTTTCAAACAGTAGCTGCCTTTGTCGGCGAATTGTTGCCTTTCAAACAGTTGCTGCTCTTGGGTCTGTGCGGGTGTGTGCGTGTGTGTGTAACCCTTGGAATCATAGGGATCCGTCAGGATTAGT
>CAXAMN010013780.1:771891-785508 GCA_963970005.1 Durusdinium trenchii
GGGGGTAGTGCACGACTGACAGACACTACCCAACGAAGACACTGTCAGCTCGTGGTGAAGCAATGTGGGACGCCACATTGTGTACCTGCATATTTTCCAACTTTCTGGATGGCGTGAGGCTAAGCCTAGAACCTCACTTGCTGCAGACTTGAGCGATCGTCGTCATTTCGACCTGTTCGTCGCCTTCGACCTTACGCTTTTGGCCTCACTTCCTCTTCCAGACCCCCCAGGCTCCGATGGTCCTTACTGGTACTCTTAGGAAATGGAACCCTAGGCCGGCGTGTGGCACCGCATTCAGTTCAGTACACAATATCTCAAGTGTGTTGTATGACCAATCAACAAGTTTAGTTTTCAATACATCTATGTGTTGTTTGTTAATCTTGTCTAAGTTACCCAAGTGCTTGAACTTGATCCTAGCGCCAAACCTAGTGCGAACCTAGCGCAACCCTGCGTTTTGCTAGCGCGACGAGGTAACACATCCACTTTAATCAGCAGAATACCAAGCGGTGGCCAAGCGATTTCTGAACCTCTGGGAACCTTCCTTACTTAATACATATTACCGGGCTCTTTTTTGGACTCAAGTGCTTTTCGGATCACCTAAAGACAATCTTTTTATAGTCTTTGACTCCCAGGATATAGTATATATATATATGGTTGGTTTCCAAAATGTCTTTTCCCAAAATGGTGCACTCGTCGCAATTCCATGGGGGCCCGCTTCTAAATCTCCTTTGAACTTCAACCACACTCAAGCCACAGGGATGTTAAACATGAAGGCGTGTGAACTGCAAAAACTGTGAGAGGTGTCTAGCGCGGACTGCTGAGATGCTGGAGCAGTTGCTGCTGCTGCTGCTGGACTCCTGCAGTTGTTTCCACTTTTTGTTCTCAAAAATCTTCAGAACGACATAATTAGGAAGGACGTAAGAGCTGACTCAAAAGATTTGGATGTTGGATGGGCAAATGGTCAAGAAATGAACCGTCGTCTAGCGCGGTGCTAGCGCGGATCTAGCGCCAGCCTAGCGCAAAAATCTACGTCGATTTCTTTATCCTTTCAGATTCTTATTTTTCCTGCTTGCTTGTCTTCTTCTTGTTGTGCATTATTCTGATTCTTATTCTTCTTCTTGGCTTTTCTTTTTTCTTGTCTTGCTTCTTCTGTTTCCTGCTCTCTGCTTGTTTCTTCTTTTTCCTGCTTGCTATCCTGTTATGAAGAAACCTAGCGCCAACCTAGCGCCAATCTAGCGCTGCCTTGCTGTATCACCATATTCTGCTGGGCCCGCTTCTAAACGAAAACTTAAAAACACATCTACAGCTACAGCCTTAAAAGTTTACGTTTATCTATATTTTTGGAGTAGGGCTTTTTGAGCGCAGTCCATATATATATATATACAAGGGTGTGCGCGTGACGTTCTCTACTCTTAACAATAAAATGCCATTTTGCAGCTTGCTTCTCGATGCCATCCAACACGTACGTACTTGGCACTCCAATCAGTCAACTGATATGCAACGATTCTTTTGGTCCAGCAACTTGCATTGCCCAAAAAAAGTCAAGCAGAATAGGCAGAAAAGTCACGCCGTCTATGCACCGAAGCAGTGCTCCAAAAACGTGGACTTTGACTCCAAGTGCTTCACACCGTTTTCGCACGGCACACTACCGCACGGCCTCCCACTGTAGGTGCTTTTCGAAGGTCTTTGTGCCCTTGGAGTTTATCCGTCCTGAGCTAAGTGGCTTGGCACAAGTACTGAAGTGGACACTGGCTGAACCTTTGCACATCATGCATCAATGATGCATCTTCCATGAGCGTACAAAATGTGTCCGCATGCCGCATGCGGAAAGCATTAATTATCAAACATGAAATGATCGCATACCTTGTTCCCCCCAAATTTATGTTTCTGGTTCTGCCCCATCTCGTCTATAGGTCCGATAGACTTATCATCAATCAGCGAACTTTGCCTCCTTTCACTGGATCCCTTGATCCGAAGGACTCACCGAAGTGCCCATGACGAAGTAGTTCTCACTCGAGTCCTGCCGAACAGAGACTCATGGTCACAAAATGTCATAGGTTCAGGGCACTTGCACCCGCCCAGGCACCTCGGCATTGGTCCACTCGCCTTGCAGGAATTCGATCACCTGGCGTTGAGTGGCGGAGTTTTCGGGATGAGCAGCAAATTGAAGAATGCTGAAAGCGCTGTTCTTTAGAGGCAGCATTAACAACATCGCATTGTCCTCAATTTTGCATAGAAGTTCAGAAGTTCCGCGTCTGAGGCTTGGAATGCCCAAATGCCAATCTGACATCTGACATCATCTCACTATTTTTGCAGAAACACCTCGTTTGACCCAGAAGTGTTGGTCGGTCTTTCCTCATTCCTGAATCACAAGCCCAAATGACCTCCAAGGCTTGCTTCCAATAGTGAGCGTGAGCTAGATCTGCCTCATGCAAACCAACAAAGTCGCAAGGACTACCCAAAACATGGAACATCAACATACATATAAATACAAGTGTTCAATTGATAAATCATTCAATATAACCAGCAATTCACACATGTAGCATGCGACTCAAGAAATATAACACTGTACACTGTTCAAGAGTTCAGTTTGCCAAGGTTGCAAACAAATGGCATGTTCAAGCCGAAACCCAGACATGTTGGGTCAAAATCACACAATGGTTGGGGTGGGTCTGTTCAGCACTTTTTTGAACATGTCTTACCATGTCGCCGCCTCCACAGCATGTCTCCAGCTCATGGTCTGGACACATCGCGAAAATAAGAAACGAAGTGACGTTCGGTGAACACATTGTCGGTGACTGAGATGCAAATGCACATTGTGTATAGCCAATACGAAGAAACGCAGACAGAAATAAATTGACACGGTGAAGAAAATGCCTCCGGATTGAAGCAGCACCTTAATTTCAGTCGTTCATTTAAAGCTGAGTGTACCCAGAGCTCCACAATAAGAAGATACATAAGAAGATGCAAAAACAGAGTTCTTATATTTTCACAATTCACAAAGCCTGCAGTCACAGCATGGCGACCCGCGGCCAGGAGCTGGAACAGGTCAGCTGCTGTCTTGCGGAGTACCAGTTCAGTGCAAGGCTGAAGTGGAAGTCGACTCTTGCAATGCTTTGCATTTTGCTTTGTTTCCCTATCAAATCAATTCATGTAGCTAGGGGGCGTCGCTCAGGCAACGGTGTCTGGTTTTGCAATTCGAGCAGGGGGCGTTGATGTAGAGTCTCGTCTCGATCGGTCCGTACGCTGCTTCGGTCTTCGGCGGAGGAACAAACATTGAGCTGTTTGGCAGCGGCAAACGAATCAAGAGTGTGCAGTGTGCAGGCATTCAGAAATAAAACAAATCAGGTCACACTTTGAGGCTTAAGCATCAAAGTAAAGCAAACATGCTTGTACTATCGATGCAAGTCATGAAGCCACTAGCCTTCATTCATTCCCAACCCTCCCAAACAGGCTGGTTGTGGCACTCAGATACAGGAATTTGCACTCAAATACAGGAATTCAATCACTCACACTCCATATTGTGAGAATCCTGTTTGCCCCGGCCTAGAGCAATCAACATCATGACCAAAAGTTCAAAGGTTGCAGTGAGATAGTGCAGGAAGCTCCACACCTGCATCTTCGATCCGTGGCCAAAGGAATTTCGATTTGTGTGAGTTGGTGTCACCTGGAACTTCCATGATACCGCATAGCCCGCAGCAGCAAGGTCCTGAGAATGATTGTTTTCAACGGACGAGCGGCGCGAAGGCTTCCACAGTCACACATTTGCTCACCGTATCCACCCTGAAACCATCGAACGTAGCATACATGACTGCGGCCAAGCCCGCCTTCTCTTACAGAGTACTGAGTCAAAAAAAAGCACAGAACTCGAGCACACTCTACTGAGAAAGAGAAAGAAGATCAATTTTCGCATCACAGGCTTCCTCCTGTGTTGTTATGCTACTTCTATTACTGTAGAAAGGGAGGAAAGAAAAACGAAAGGTCTAGAGTCTAAAGGTCAAACGGTGAGAAGAAAATAAAACAAGAAAGAAAAGAGAACAACGGGTATTTACAGAAATTAATTAAAAAGGAAAAGGAAAGAGAAACATGTTGTTGGCAATTCAAACTGGGTTACCCTCTCATTAGGGCACACGAACGGACCCAACACTGGGCTGTCGGGCTCGGTACAAATCAGCCCGAACAATGAGCTCGGTGGCCTGCCGTGCTGTGAGGCCACTCCAACTAATGAAAGAATCTGAGGCAGGTAGCTGAAGGAAGGAAGATCTGAATCAAAAAATAACATAAAATAACCTAATAGCAATGGCCTCCAACCTACTATCGATGGCCTCCAACCTAAGAGCTGAAGAAAGGATCTTTATGTCATCCCAATCAAGCGGCGTTCAACCAACCATGTCTTTCCACGTCTTTCAATACGCATCTCACCATGGTTGACTCATCGTTCTCTTTGGTAGATTCCTACGATTCCGTTTCGAGGCGGGGGCATTCACAACCTACAAGCGAGAGGCTTCATAGCGATGTGCCCTGTAGCAAACCCATATTGTGACAACACATGATACATAGGGAAGCAACTCGTTGTGGGTCTTCTTCGAAGCTTGGATTCCCTTCGTTGGTGACGTCTTCAGAAGGGTTCATGTAATTGTTGGTAAGAGGAATGTCTCACACATGAACCTCTCTTCACTTATGCTGATGCAAGTGCAAAGAACAAGGGAAGCAACATAAAGGAAGATCACCAGTTTGCAAGGAAACAAGCATGCATGGAAATACTCTCAAACACTTGCGTCGGTTTTTGTCCACAGAGCTTGTAATACTCAACCAGGAACCAAGGATTCCAAGGGTTCACTTGACCATGGATGTTCAGTGAAATAATTGGCCAGCAGAGCTTTCTTCGATTCTGTGCAAAAACAACGCCCTGCTTGCGAAGTCCAAGCCGATCATGGGGAATAGTGGAGAGGTTGGTTGGGACTTGGCACGTTTCCACATGATCCTGCCAGGATGACTGTACACTGCATTCATCTTCAATTAGCCATGGAAGTTGGCTGCTACTAGCAGCCGGCGATAAAATGCGAATGAGCGTAAACAGCAAATGTGAACTTTTGTGAGATTGCCCGTGAAGATTGAAAAAAGGCCTTCAATTTTCTCAATTTCAAACTCAGTGGCTGTAGGTCATGGCTGCTACACGAAGTAGCCACAGATCTGCTATACAAATGCCTGAGCCAGCTCTGCACGCGGCAGGCACATTCGATTGGACCTTGTGGCCTGCATGCTCACTGTGCAAGACAAGGATGGATGGTATGGGTCAAAATACTTGGCCTTGGATTCATATGTCACCATTAATAGCCGAGAATATACACAGCAAATGTTAGATTCTAGGTCAATGTTTCGCCATCTCTGTGAGAAATGGGGCAAACCCTCAGCTTTAGATGTCCGAAAAACTACAGGAGACGCATCTGCATCTTCCAACAGCTTTGGCTTCAGAGAACTCCCAACTTTCATGTTTCTGATAATATGACGCCTCAATGATTCGAGATACATAAAATCATAGTCACTACACTACAGAATTCCTTTTTGCTCAGTCGCTTGACTCATGCGACTCCAGCGACTCATCATACAGTCTTGTCGCCCTCACTTGGACTTGTCTTGCGACTCACTCGGACCAGCTTTTCAGGAGTCATCTCCTGCACGTCATCATGCGAAAATCGATGACCGAAATCCTTCAGTCTGATGCGATGGCCTCCAACCCAATAGCGAGTCTGATGGCGTGTTTTTTTTACTTTCATAGGAGCAAGGACGCTACTAGTAGCTCCTGGCCTCAGTACTAGGAACAAAAAGCTACTGGGAACAAGGGCAATTCTACTAGGAGCAAGGATGCTACTAGAGATGAACTTCTGGAAGTCAACGCGAAGGCATCTCAATTCTTTCCCTTCGTGCCTCAGCTTGCGTTGGAGTCCCCGGTGCTGTTGACTCTGGAGTACCTACAAGTCTCTACAAATCTGTACCTGTTCTGAACAATCTGAGCGCCTGAATGAAAGATTGGCTTGGTGCTTCTGTGACCAAACAAACAGGTCGCCAGGTACCTTTACCGCCACATTTCGGGGCTCTCAGAGATTTCCAGACAGCAAATTCCGGGTACCTGAGTCGCTCTGGTGCTTCTCCTTCCTGGGTGTCCTCAAGAAGTGGACAAGAAGCTACTCGTGCTGTGGGACTCTCTGAGTGTCTTTAGGCTAAACTTTAGGCCAAGTGAAATCATTGAGCTTTGTCTTCAAGTACTGTTTTCTCTTTCTGTCTGTCCATGACTGCCTGTCCTGAAGCCCACCTGCTCCAGAAGTCCGTCGAAACACAAGGCCTGTCGCGGATTGATGCTGCAGGAGGGATACATACATCAATGCAGATTTGGGGAGATGTTGAAACTAACTACAAGTAGTGTGTATTAAATACGGGATGTCCGATGATTTTATCTGTTTTTCCCTCAGATTCAAAAACCAGTGCGGTCAGTCTGGTGCTGGCTGCGCTCCAAACTCTCCAGTTTTTAGAGAACTGCATTGTGCCAGACCTTGATATTGATATTGATAATTATATATACAATATACTAACCAATTAAAAATACGTCAAAACCACAAATATCTCAGGCCGCTCAAATGGGACCCAGCACCCGCAGGTGGCATGGTCAATATGTAAAGGGGTAGTTTTGGGTGGCACTTGATTTTTGGGTCATAACCCCGTGCCCCTCGAGTACATACAAGGATGTCAAAGGCGTTGGTTGAATCAACCAATTCAACAAGGGAAAAACATTGAGTAAAGACCATTTGCCCTAAGATTTTCATAAATTGAAACCCATTCCAATACACACATGACAAAAAAAGTCCTCCCCATCACTTTGCTCACATCAACTGTGCAGGTTCACCATGACAGTGCACAATTGCCTGCGGTGCCTCACTGTCGCGAGTGCCCCCTTATTGAGGAATAGTAGAACCAGTGAGCTTCACGTCTTCCAAGGGTGCCTCCTCTTCTGCTTCAATCATGGCTTCACGAAGGATGTTCAATTTGTCCTTCTGATCCTGGAAGCATCTCTAACCGTTTGATGCAATGACAAAACATCTTAATCTGCTGAGAACAGCAGCAGCAGCAGCTGCTGCAGCAGCAGCACTAACTAAACTACCTGATCGAATCCATATATTTGTTTTGGCTTAGTATGCACGTCCAATGCCGCAACACTGACCTGCGGCAAGCCTGTCAAAATAGAAAAGCAACACACGTACCACAATACAGGCATTCTACACTTCCGCCTCGTAAGTCTTCTTGATACCATCAACCTCGGCGACTTGATCAGGACCCGTGAGCATTGTCTACTGCGTCAAGCTTCAAAAGCAACTAATAATGCCCTCCATGTGAAAAATCCTCCGACATGTCTGTGCGTTGCACCTCACATGTCTGTGGTTACAAATGCCCTTCCCTTGAAAAAACCGAACACATGGATTCTTCATGATTCTGTGTTGAAACGCAGCCGTCAATGTCCGCACTCTGAAGAAAATGATTCCCTTGCCAAATGGATGGTCTGCCACTGGTCACTGGAAGCTGACATGAGCTCCAACACCAAACTGTTGACAGGAGACACGCTCCGCCGCCTGCTGCTCTGCCTTGCTTGCATTCTTCATGGCCGACTTTGCGTGCTCCAAAGCCACTCGTTGGTCATCCAGAATGCTCTGGGCCCTGAAGCCAAAATGGGGGCAGGTTGAAACCAACAAGAATCCAAGAGATTAAAAAAAAGGAGTCAATAAGCAAATGAGAAAAAGTTGCATGACGACGAGTATGATAACTTTAACTTGGCATGTGTATATATATATCTGTAATTGCTTTATGTATATATATATATATTCATCAAACATTTCACTTCCAAGAATCTTCTCGAACCGTCCATGAAGCTCTCGAGCAAACTTACGCAAGTGCTCCTCGGCTTTGAGCTCGAAACCCTGTCGGCCGCTGGGCGCCTTCTGCAGAACCTCGGAGCAATGCAAAGCAGCCAAAATCCCTCTCTAACGATCTGGAATTTTCTGAATATCGAATCGTCAAACCACCGTATTATAGATCTTCCCCTGGTCGCTTGTTATTTAAACAAAGTATATATCATGGAACATCATAGAAAATCACCTTTCATCGCCATCTTGACAATCTTCAACGGCAGATCTCAACACAGCAAGGCCTCGGGAGCGACGGCCGCCAAGGAGGCCTCCATTCCTTCCTCCTGGAGGGCGTCCACCATACGCTGAACTGCGTCGCCGTCCGCCCTGGTCCCTTCCGGACGCAGAGCATCAAGGAGTCCTCTGTGGGGAAGGCGGCGCAGTGGAGGACTGTTTCATGAACGATATTGGAAAAACCCATCTGAGTTCTGAAAGAATAAAGAACGGGTGAGGTGCAGAAGAAAAACTGCGTATGGATCTTGGTACAAGACTTGTGACATTTTTTTGGACTAGAGCAGCGGCAAAGTCGTAGCTCTCTGAGCAATTCACTGCTAGAATCTGCAATAAACCTGCGCCGCGCAAAGCTCGCAAGCCCATTTGTGGCTGAACTTCCCCAGTGGAGGTCCGACCATGATACAGTATAGATGTACAGGATGTATCTGGATGTACTATCCGAGAACAGCATGCCCAGTGTCCAGTGTGGAAGAAAGGAAGTGTGCAGCAGATGCTGCTGGCCGTTGACGAATCTGTTCAATGGTCACGCAAAAAGGTATTCTTAAAATTTGTCATGTTCTCCCATTTGCCTGGCCTTCAGTTGTCCTAACAAGTCCAAACCACAAAATGTGCCAACATGTGCCAACTGGCCTTTGCCATTGCCTGTGAGCTACCTCGGTCTTCAATCCGAGCTGCCTCAGATGGATCCTTTTGGGGTGAGGCTCCGACATGACTCGACTGGTCCAAGGATGTCCTTGTGCCATTAGAGACGCCGGCTCCATTCGCGAAGACTCTGCTTCTGCCGCGTCCATCATCGACTGCCTTCAATGTGACAGTTGCTTAAAGATTGTTTCCGGGACGGCAAGTCAGACATTTGATCAAATTGCTGCAGAAGACGCAAAGGATATCTGATTTTCGAATAGGAACTGAATCGCATCAGTTTTGACATGTGCGTGGCGCATGGAGTCAACAAGCGAGCAAGCCCGAGGGCCGTGCCTCTGACACAATTCGTTATGCCTCTGTTCCGTCTCTCTTCCGCAGCAACGAAGCTCGTGCACTGCCGAGGACAAATTGGCATCGATTAAAGCCAACTCCTCCTGGAAAACGTCATCTTTGACACAAAACTTCCATGGCCATACAGACCTACCATAAGGTTCAACAAAAAAGTTCCCACACCTTCTCCGCCTCATAGGTGTTCCGCTTGCGCAGGTAGGCCTCGTGCAGTCTTTCTCCAGCAGCCACCAAGGTATCCTGCAACAAAACAGTCGAGGGATGTAGGACAAAAGTGACAAATACGAGCAAACTATTTTATATATAAATTGATCAAGTTTCATACATTCAGTACTTCTGGGTCTAACCTGTGCCAAAGTTTCACCGAAAGGGCCTGAAAGGGCCTAAGGGATTGCCTGGGTGCGGCACTGTGCTCACTTTAAGCCACTCTGTGATTTCTGTACTGTACAATTATGCGTGCCTGCATCCCAGTCCTCAGCATGGATCATCATCTTGGCATGTATCGTCCTGCGACGCTTGACTTCCTGCAGGACAGGAAGTATGCGCATACGCAAGCCCTCCAAGTGGTGCACATCAGAAAAACATGCAAAACCACGGCAGTAGTAACAAGTGCATCGCTACTAGGAACAGGCGCCTTACTAGTAGTAACAAGAAGCTAGTAGAAACAGGTGCCTAGGATCTTTTCACTTGATTTCCCTGTCCTGGAGCATGTGGTCGCCAGAGCGCTTCTCAGGCCGACGGGTCATGTCGCTGGATGCAAATTCACCGCACGCAGCCAGCATGTCAAACAAACACAGGCGTCACGAGTCTTGGTGGACTACTCTGTGACTGACTCTGTCTGACTCTGAGCCAGAACTTTCCACGCAGAGTTATTGGATTACTGATGATTACTGTAAATATGTGTTTACCTTGTGTGGCTGAGTGTTCTAGAATCATGGAACGCGTCTATCCAACGAGTTTGCAAGCTGATGGTAATTCAAGCCTCCAAACTAGCGCAAGCATCCACACCATCCTGCCTTCAAGGCCGCACAAAGCATCAGCAACCCATGAAGTGGTGTGGATGCTCTGTACCACGTTGTAGACGTCAAGACGACCTCTAGACAGCAAATCCGTGGTCACGCATCAAGGCCCCCACCAGCGGAGGACGCCCCACATCAATTTCAATCCAACCTTTCCTCTTTGAATCAGATATATAGTTTGGGTGTGCCCCCGCCTTGCGACACAAGCAAATATGGTGCAAGTAGAATCAGGTGAATAGGTATCAGCAAAACAAATGAAAGCGCTCAAGAGGAGTCAGCAGACAAGGTGCCGCCCCCTGCACGTAGAAGGAGAAGAAAACGCTTCCAATGCCCCAAACCAATGGCAGCTTCGCCTACAAGTGTACTGCAAACATGCTGAAACTAGCCACTGAGTCTGCAACATTGGTGTCTGAGAGGAGGGATGGGTCAAAACCGCCCAGTTGTCTGACAGAATGCTACCAATTCATGTCAATCGAACATGCCAAAGGCTTACAAGTACTGCTCTGTCAATCTAAGCACCACACCCATTGAGAAGGCAAGTGCTGCCCTCCAGCGTTCACGAAGTCCAAGTCGCCCTGAACAAAACCAAAACAGCCACACATCACAAGCACTGTGAGAAAAATACACCGTACGTATAATGCCTCAAGATTGAAACAACGACCACTCCGCATCACTCCGCATCTCTGGAAAGTTCTATACGACTTTTCACACCCGCCATGTTCACATTGTGCAACAAACATGAGCGGCCTGGTAGAGCTTGGGCCTTCTCTCCTCCCATGTTGGATCGAAGACTCCCGCCTCGATGGATGGCCCAGACCGAGAGGCTCGGGATGCCAGACTCGTTTGGTTCTTTCTTCTTTTTGAAGGTCGGAAGGACTTCTTTGTCTTTTCTTGGATCTTTGGTTGGGCCTTCAGCTCCTTCACAATGGGATTTCTGGGGAGCTGGGAGCTGGATCTCTTCTTTGGTGGCCAAGCAGCATAAAAGAAATCCACCTTTGGCAAGTCAAGTTCAATCCTGCAGTAACAAGTGCATTACTACTTGCAACAAGAATCGAAGCTACTAGTAACAAGGGCATGCTACTAGTAACAAGGCCATTACTACTAATAGCATCTAGTAGCTAGCAGCTAGCAGCTAGAAGCTACTAGTGTACCCAAGTACTGCAGCTTCGTCTGCCAAGAATTCTCACCAGCTATAGGAAGGGGTCGACGGGAGCCATGAGGAGCCAATGGTGTGCCCACCTTGCTGGAAAGAAGGAGAGACAAGCTGCCACCCATCTTTCGTGCCTCCACACTTGCCTCATGACTGTTCCTTACTGACCTGCCAATGCCTGCTTACTTACTGCTTACTAAGACATACAGTTAATCCGCCGGCCTGCCGGCGTGTTTTGTGGATTGTTTTGGTTAGTATTGCTTGTGTTGGTTTCAACCTACGGTTTGTATCTCCGCGCGGATGTTTCGACAGCCTGACGCCCCCCCCCCCCTCCCCCCCTCCCCCTTCTCTCTACGTCTAAAGTGGTTGGACTGAGACATGTCGATCGCTGGATCAGAATAGACAACCTCTGATTCGGATTCGTTCGATTTCATTGTAAAACGACTTCGCTTGAAATCAACATCAACAAACTCTCCCAGCAAGATGTGCAACTCCAATGCACCCACAAGTCTGATTGAGCAGGGTATTGTTGTTCGATGTCATTCTGGGTCTTGCATTTCAAACGGTTTGGAGAAAAAAACGACAAATCATGCCAGATCTAGAAATTCTTCGGTCGCTTTGAAGCCTTCTGTGCGTGAAAAAGAATATCTGGTGCGTGTCGCAATCCCTCGAGACGGTCGGAAAAAAGATCTGAAAAGGAAAACATGCAAACGGCCAAGTAGTTTGGAAGAAGAATCGTTTTCAAGGTCATGTTTTGTGGATAGTCTTGGTTCGGATTCGCATTGCTTGTGTTGGTTTCAATTGGTTCCTCTTCGGTGATTCGACTGAGACATGCCGGTTCGGATCGCTGGATCAGAATAGACAACCTCTGATTCGGATTCGTTCCATTTCATGGTCAACCAACCTTGAAATAAACATCAACAAACTCACCCAGCCAAATGTGCAACTCCAATGCACCAACAAGTATGATTGAGCAGGGTATTGTTGTTCGATGTCATTCTGGGTCTTTCATTTCGAACGGTTTGGAGAAAAAATCGACAAATCATGCCAGATCAAGAAATTCTTCGGTCGCTTTGAAGCCTTCTGTATGTGATAAAGAATATCTTGTGCGACTCGCAATTCCTCAAGACGGTCGAAAAAAAGATCTGACAAGGAAAACATGCAAAAGGCCAAGTAGTTTGGAAGAAGACTCATTTTCAAGTACCGGTTTTGTGGATTGTCTTGCTTCGTCTGGCTTGTGTTGGTTTCCATTGGTTTCAATCTACGGTTGGTTTCAATCTACGGTTTGTTTCTCCGCGCGGATGTTTCGACAGCCTGCCCTGCCCCGGTTGCTTCAGACTAGGCCATGGCGAGAACAGGAAAAAGCGAGTTGAATCAAAGAGACGTGCCGGATTATATAGCTGCTTCAGCCTAGAAGAGGTGATCTTGTCCCTGCCTTGGAACGAAAATAGAACCGTGGAACACTGTTAATAAGCATCATTAGGCTGCCTGCCAATGCGGGCTCGAGCTGGTGGCCGGCGGCATGCCGAAGGCTATAAATATCAGTTAACATTCTCACACCAGGTCTGCAATCAGATGGACAATGAAAACGACTCCACCCTCAAAAAAGGATGAACTCGATCGCTCGCTTGCGCTTTCTGCAAGTCAAGGGTGCTCAAATGGCTTGGGACGCAGGAGCGGTTTTGGATGAGTTTGTGATCTTTGCCGTGACACTTCGAGCATCTCTTCCCGAGACGAACGGTCAAAATTAGATAAATTAGGGAGGCTGCTTCAAGCACGATATACAAGTTTAGAAGTCGATAGAGTTTGTTGTGTAGGAGTGATTGTGACAAACAGTTCCAGGCCTAGGCAAAAAGAAATTGTTCCCCAATAGCCATGCTATGGGGTCTTGCAAAACTAATAGACGGACGGGCACCGTCGGGTCACCGTCAGAGCTGGTGGGCGGATGGTGTCCCGGTCATGTTTTGATGGCGTCCGGGTCATGTGATGCTGGTGTCCCGGTCATGTTTTGATGGTGTCCCGATCATGTTTTGATTGTGACCCAATCATGTTGTGATGGTGTCCCGGTCCTGTTTTGATGGTGTCCCGGTCATGTTTTGATGGTGTCCCGGTCATGTTGTGATGGTGTCCCGGTCATGTTGTGATGGTGTCCCGGTCATGTTGTGATGGTGTCCTGGGCATGTTTTGATGGTGTCCCGGTCGTGTTGTGACGGTGTCCCGGTCATGTTTTGATGGTGTCCCGATCATGTGATGGTGGCGCGGTCATGTT
>CAXAMN010013780.1:785608-863873 GCA_963970005.1 Durusdinium trenchii
TGTTGTGATGGTGTCCCGGTCGTGTTTTGATGGTGTCCCGGTCATGCTTTGATGGTGTCCCGGTCATGTTGTGATGGTGTCCCGGTCATGTTTTGATGGTGTCCCGGTCATGTGATGGTGTCCCGGTCATGTTGTGATGGTGTCCCGGTCATGTTTTGATGGTGTCCCGGTCATGTTGTGACAGTGTCCCGGTCATGTTGTGATGGTGTCCCCGTCATGTCATGCTGGTGTCCCGGTCACCTTGTGATGGTGTCCCGGTTATGTGATGATGGTGTCCAAGGAAGAGATGGTCGATGTGTTGAAAACAGCAGCTGTTTCCAGATTTTTCTTTTTGTCCCGGTTTGTATCTTGCTTCTGGGGTCTCCAGCTGGGCTAATTTGTCTTAAGTAGCTGTGACGGTATCATTCCATTGTTCCAATACGTCAATAGCCATTCTGATCCATTCTGTTTCCAAAATGAAGTCCGATGTCTCAATTCCGACTTCCGAATGATCCAAATGCTTGTTCCAATAGGGGCACTTCCAGAACTCGACCCCTAAGCCCCAAAGGACAGACATCAAAATCAACTTCCCAGTCAACGGGCGGCGGCTTCCGCTCGTGTTCCACCAAACGGGTCGCGGGTCCTTGCATTCAATCGCCGGGAGAGTCCCAAGGGCTCCCGCCACTGACTGGCACGGCGTGTTGTACGAGGTGAAAAAACGAGGGACGAGAAAGGACCGCCGGTGGTTAGCGGGAGACGTTCCTTGGTTGACAGCGGTTTTGGAAGTGAAGTCCGAGAAGAACCTCGCAAGGACGCCTTTCAGAAGCGGGCAAGTCTTTTGCAATCAAGACACATTGAATCATCCTGTATTCTCCCTTTGCCATCAGGTTATCGGAATCCTAACCCTGTGAGGCAAATTGCAGCACGACTCAAGAAGAGGACCTGGCAACATACTAGAACAAGTCTTCGATGACTTTGATGTGTTGCCAATGGCCATCAAGAATGGTACTTGTAAAATCTTATAAACCTACTCTTGAAGGAAAAATCTGGAAACCCCCTTGAGATGGACAATGTCAATGTCAATCTCCGACCATCACACAATTGGACTTTGGATTTCTCCCCTCTAACAGTATGTAATTATTTCAGCTCACTCGAAAGCGAAAAGGTGCCATGCCTCGCAAAATAGGCCGTGAGGTTGCCATCCGGGCGCGTATGGTGGCGAAGCCAATCATGGAACTGCCGAGAGTTGCCGACCGTGGCATCGCATCATATCGCATCATATTCATAGGGATGAAAAGGGAGACCCCCCGGCCCCGGGCCCCAGCCGAATGAGGTTTATTTATATAGGCGATTCGTCCTTTGATGGAGTCCCTATTCCCACAACGACATTAACGATGGACCGGAACGGAAACAAAACTAATTACCACCCACATGCAAGGCCCACTTCCCACTGCCAACCACCCAGTTCATCTCGATGTACCACATGAAACTACCCAGATAGTGGCCTGCCAGAACAACACACGTTGGTCGAGGTTTCCCAGTAGCCACCCTTGGGGATGCCATCAGTATCATGCTGTCTGCTACCAGGTTGGTCGTTGCTTAAAACTTTTTCAAAACACAAAGCATCCTACAACATCCTCCTGTCACAACTTCACTTTTACTGAGAGATCTAGAGCTAGCTGGCCTGTGCTGCAGAGAGAAGTAGAAAGACCTGGGCAGCAGCTCATGACGTAGTGATTGGCTTCTGGCTTTAACTGTGTACATACAGCTGCCGGCCACACATTATGTAGCCTGTACTATGATTCCGATAAATTTGCATGTTTCCCACAGTCTGAGGGAAAATGTGGTCAGCGTAAATGCCTGAGCACAAAGCAGTTCGTGTTAAGTGATGCGGACATATTGTGAACATTTGTAAACCATTCCTGACGTGTAATTACCCTGTACACGTGGAACCCTAAGAAAGCAACCAAACAACTACAAGGGATTTTGTGTCTGTTGTCTGTTGTGCTTGCTTTTTGTGTTTCTCTTTTTTTCCTGTGCGAATTGCACCGTTTTGCCGCTTGGCGCTCATCTGGGATTCCAGGCACCTCCAGGCGCTGTGGCGTTGAGGTTCACCGACAGCTTCGCGCCAGGGGTGAAGCCCACATCTGCCCTCAGTGAATACGGAGGGCGCGTAGACAAGCGCGTCGACCCGCGCGTGGACACATCTTCAATTTGTGCAGTCCATATGAAGTTATCTCAAATATGGGTCAAGTCATCTTCAATAGTCTTGCAAACGAAGTTGCAAAAGAAGGAGGAACGGTGCATCGGCCTCTGTGAGAGGTACCTCGACCTGCATGGCGCTGAGGCTGCTGAGGTTCTCGCAACGTGTTACTCACTGTTTTTGCCCAACAAAAAGAGCCTCTGCCTCTCACACTGAGTTCCGAAGTGAAAGCTGGGAGTAGAACAAAGATGCATGCTGGCACGCCAACCGAAAACAGAATGCCCATTCTCTCCTCACAGATTCGGCCTTGAGACCTGCGCAGCAGATCAAACAAAGGCAGGTCAACCAGCAGGTCCTCACGTGTCAGCACCGGACCAAGATTCCTCAAGTCATCAATGAATCAGTAGAGCATCCGGACATGCAACTGACTTGAGGCAATTGCCTTGACAAAGAAACCAACAAGTCAACAGAGACAGAATCCAACAAATGCGCAAAAGCAAACGAGGTGGGCCAGCTTCATGTAGTAGAGTGGAGAATGTCCAAGAACCCGTGGTGGATTGATGTGGGTTGAATGTCTAAGAAAGATAAGGGGCCAGCTTCGTCTGAGTAGCCGTTTCCTTCCGAGCCGTGTCCTCGAAATCACCATTGCATTCCACCGCCATTGAAGGTTGTCTTGGATGTCCACCCCAATGGGGAGCGGGTGAGGTTTGCTTCAACACACAGTGTCGCTGCAGTGAGCAAATATTTGGTCAACACATGCCTGGTGAACTCTTGGAAGCTGTAGATGTGTTACAGTAAAACTTCTCAACTTTCGCTGACTGTGTGGAAAGGAGTGTGATGTCAGGGATATACCAAAACGATCCACAGATCTCCAGCTTCTAGGGTGTCTGACTGGCTGACAGTCTAGGTATGACAAGTGATGCAACCCTGTAGCTCTGCGGACTTCATGTCAAATCTGGGTTGACGTGCTTTGATATATGGGAACAGAAGGCACATTCAGTAGCTTCACTTCAATGCTGTTCAGGTTTGAGCACATGAGCATTGGCTTTGACACGCAAAGAGGCCGACATGCAACCACCCTACAGCTGCCCAGAAGCTACAGTATGCAAGCATGATATGAAGGATTATGTCTATACATATAATATGACAAAGTTCAGCGAAACCATGCAGAATGCAAACATGTCTGACACATGCCAAAAGGGTGAGCTCACATAAGAGACATAGTGTGAAGCGTTGAACCTAGCGAACATGTATACATATATTTGCTGTGATTATATATACATACATGTAATAGCATATATATATATATGTGTTCTTGCAACACGACGAAATCCAGAGCTTGGCCATCCAACTCCAGCAATCTATCTTTTCCGAAGGTGATCCGATGGGGCACCGCTGGTGTGCTTGCGTGGCCTGATGCCTCAAGAAAAAGAACCACGTTCTTCTGTTTCTGAAACCCAGGCATACAATTGCAAATGTATATACCTTTTGTTGCTAAAAGAGTAAGGCGGCAACCTTCTGATTATATAATATTATATAGATCTTAAAAGCATTAAACCTCCGCACACGGCTCTCAGCTACTCAGGACACGGCTCTCTGAACCATTTCTCGAAGAGCCGTTGATGGCCTGGTATGGGATTCGTCACCGGAGTCGTCACCATCGACTGCTTCGCACCTGGACTGCCTGCTTCCACTAGGAAAGCCCTGTTTTTTGTCGTTTAAACGACGAACAACGGCGCCACGAGTGTTTCAGTTCACCCAAAAAGCTGGTTCAAACGTGTTCAATCAAGCTAGCTTTGCCAAGCTTCTTGATTCCAGCATCTTTAAAGAACTGCCGGTCAACTTCACCATCCTGGAAGGAAGCGGAAGCTGGTGTGCTGTCATGAGCGTTGAAATGGGCTTGTGCGGATTTGTGCGGAGCTATACATGTGGTGTTCATTGGTGTTCTATGTATGTCAAAACCTCTTTTACGTTCCTCTCTTGTGAACGTGGATTTCTAGCTATCAGAAGCTCTCACATCAGCCTAGTTCCTAGGAATGTCTCATTTAGAATTGCTGGACGCTGCCAGGCTTCGCTGAGTGAGCTCAAGGAGTTCTGATAAAAAGAAAAACAGAAGTCAGAAGAAAATAAAGATCACATTTCCATCACATGAGAGTCCATGCTACGAGTTACGTGGTTTCTCCTGAGACCTGGGCCCGTCACTCCCGCCTTGGCGTAAACATCTATGATCTGAACCACACTATCGAGTTTGGTGGCGAGGTTCTCATGGTACTGAACCTGAAACCAAGAGCAAGGAGACTTTGCAACTATATACGTGACGAGCTCTTCAACACTCTTCAACTTCCACTCAAAAAAACGGCAATGGTCAAGAAACAAAGTTCAAATCTAGGCTGACTCTATTCTTGCTCCTTGTCAAGAATGTTGCTCTTGGCGCCAATAATTTGAAATGGTGAGGAAGAGCGAGCAGCGCAGGGACTACTTTCTCTAAGGTCATGACCAGGAATCCGTCATCATCGAGGCTTTCAAGCCAGCCCTGCGTAGAATTCTGTACATCTACCGCAGTCGTGTATGGAGTTAGGGATGTATTATTCATACCCTATAGAATTCAGAATAGAATCCTAGAAGAGCACGTCGTGCCAAATGGTGTTGATTGACCTGTCACATTCCAAACTTCGATACACAGGAACTGCCAACAAGTGTGAAACGTGATAGCTTTGCACTCAACTCTTCGCAATAAATGCTACTGCATTCTGAAAAGTGGTGCTTTGGTACAGTAGATCTAAGCTTCTTGATCTTCCTGAGGAATTTCCAAGGAGAAACAAATATAAATACAAATAAGAATCTTGGAACATAATCAACAACAAACTGGTGCTTAGTAGGGAATGAGTCAATATGCTAATAATACCCCAGTAAATATTTCCTTGGATCCAGCCACCCTCATTCCCTACTTTCGTCGCACCCGTCACGAGTTGCTCGTCGGCAAAATTCCTTGACGCCCCGCTCCGACAGGTCATTTGCACCAACCAAATCTACATTCCACATCCAACTGCAGCCATACGGCCAACATGCTGGGCACCAGAAATCCAAATTTGTAGACTGTAAGAATAGGGAGACCCCCATCCGGACACTGTGGTAGGGAACAACCCCTTGCTCCAGAAAGAGTCCCTATTCAAACATGACCCCAAGTGTGCGAGACCATCTTTTGGCGCAAAACAACCACCACACATAGCCAGACTCATGTGACATGCCCCTCCTTGATGGAGGTTTCGAAAACGCCAACTCCTCCTTTCCATCTGGGTGGGAAAATCAGAGATCGGGGCCGCCCACAGGGCCGATGGGCTGTATCTGAATCTGCAAATAAATGGATGTGGCGCGACCCAGGGAACCACTGGCTTTAAGGCCTGTTTCTGTAGGTTTGGATCAATGAGATGTAATACTAGGTAATATATAGTTGTCTTTGAGCCAGCGTCTATGTCCAAAAAACAGCTCCTAAATCCCAGAATCCAAATATGATGAAACTGTTTGGTCTACTAGGTTGAGGAGGTTGGGAGCTCCGTGCCTTCTTGATGTGACCATCTATATAGTCAGATCCAAAACTCTAACGGCTTGCACAAACCTGAGAAAGGAGAGGACGAAAGCCAGCGAGAGACCAATATGGTAGTGCAAGAGTGGGAGGAAAAAAGCGGAGGACTTATTGTTGAATGCCTGTAGCTTTCGTAGAGCTTGTATCAACGTGGAGTAGATCAAGATCGGAACACAGCATGAAGTGTTGAATGTTTTAGGTTTTCTCGATTTTCCTGGCGCGGCGCCTTCTGGAGCGTCCCTTGTTGGTGTTCTATTTGAGAATCCGTGCAAAAATAAACGTCAGTGAACACCAGGAGAATGATGCCCGAAGTGGCTTTTGTGGTTGTGTTGAAATGTGTTTCGGGTATCGTGCATCAATGTGAAGCCCTACAGAGAGCAGGGCTGGGAGGAAAAAATCGCAGAGCACCTATAGTTGAAAGCTGGATAAAGCTGGTAGTTTCGTGCAGCTGGTATCACTGTGACTGAGATCAAGATCGGAGCACAGCATGAAGTGTTGAACGCGTGCAGCTTTCTTGCTTCTCCGCTCTTATCCCCAAGCCTCTACCTCGCCCAACTGGACATACTCACATCGTTCGCCCCCAGAGCGTTCACTCTTTGTTGCTTGGTCCTTCTTGGTATGATCAGAGCTACACAGTCCCTATGCTCTGCTCAGGACTAGAAAAATTGTCTCCAGACCCCTTCATGATGCTAATGATGCACTACTCGGCGTCCATTGCATCACTCGTATCACCAAACCCCATGTTCACTGCTTTTCTGACTCTCGCTTTGGAGCGCTCTCCCCCACCAAGCTCCGGGTTCACCCTCTCAAAAATGCGCCTTTCCGCGCCCTCCCCCCCCCATCCACCCGCTTAACTCCACTTCGTTCGCTCTAAGAGCTCAAGCCTAGCCTATCGGCTGGCTTTCGTAATATGTTTTAAAATATGTGCAATCATGTACATATATGCACATGTTTTGACATTTATTATTATTAGATATTAGTTATTATGTGTTCATCCTGGAGAAGAGAGAGTATGATCCCAAACCAGGACACTGGTCGTGTTTTGGGATTGGTTCATCTTCCTGTGTGGAACTTTGATGAAAAAACATCATCTCCCAGGCTTGGCTCCACCAATCGGCTTGTCCTCCCCGCTCTTTTTCCTGACCTGGAAGAGGCATTTGAGCACTACATACTGGGTCTCACATGGCCCAGTTGAAGCCACCAATGAAGACACGAAAGGACGTGTCAATCTGTTTCGCGACGGACATGCGGTCCTAGGATTGATCTTCGATGATCGTCAATCTGTTGGTGCCCGTGGGCTTTTCGGTGTCGCTCCACGGATGGAGAGCTTGAAATTCTGATTGTCGGAGATCACATTGATGATACAACATGGTGATACTCTCTCCCTCTCTCTCTATTATCATCTATGTCCGAAAGCATGTCGGGGAAGGTGGTTCTATCGACGCACTCTGGATCCATGGCCACAACGAACTTCCCAAACCCGGGCTACCTGGAGCTTCTGGGTCTAGCAGGTCTGCGTGACACGCCAGTGCCTGCCCACTCTGAGTTCCCTTGCTACCAGCAGCAATCCTCCGCTTTCCAACTTTCAGTCATGAACCTGTTATTTAGTCACTTGAGATAAAATGTGCAGTTCTCTTTTGACTTGTGGCTTGCCAACCGTCGTCAGTGTCGTGAGTTCTTCTGCCACTCCGCGCCTCACACGCTGTGCATCATGCGCTGTGCGTCACACGCTGTGCGTCACACCAGCTTCAGGACGAGCCTGGGTTCTATCTTCATCCACTGGGATGGCAGGAACAGCTTCTTGGCCTCCAATCATGTGCGATTGACAATGTGCCACACCTCAAAGCTCCTTCTTGGAAGGAAGGAGAGGTTCTGAATGCAGAGTACAAGCTATGGAAGCTGATGACAATCCTTGGGAGCCTCAGAAGACCAGGCTGTTTGAAAGCGGACGATGTGCAAAGCTGCGCCTCGAAAAGGCCTACACGGACGATGCGCAGAAGCGTCTTTCAGCCATTGGGGCAGGGCAGCTCCGACTCCCAACGACCACAGCAGCTCCTCCGCGTCGCGCTCCGACATGGCGATGGCCGCATCAGCCACCAAAGAAACACGGCGCGGAAACGCAAAAGACACACGTTGCAGCGGAAGATGCGAAGCCCACTGTGGATGGCTTCTATTCTATATATAGGAGCTCTCAAGTTCGTCGAAAGCAAGACTGTCATTTAAGGCCAAATTGAATCGCACACCATGGCTGGGACAGCTGTTGAAGGCTGGAGGCTGTTGACGTTGACATTTCCGTGACAGCAAGTTCACACGTTACTAGATGCCAGCCGAAATCCTGAATAGCATTATGAATTGTACACTATGGATATGCCCATTCAAACTCCAAACCCCAATTTGTTGATTTCTCTTGGATCACCTCTCCCTCAATTGCCGGTGTCTGAAGTTGACACCGTCCTGGAAGCCTGTAGAATAGTTTCCACTTCCAGAAGTTTGAGGCTGAAACAACTTGCCCACATGTATTTGCCATCATTGCAGCGTACAATTGCAGTGTCCACTCTGAGATATAGTTATAGATTTACAGTATTGTTTTTTTTGAGTGTGTGTGCTCCAGAAATGACATGAAACACCTCGACCCAATGCAATCCAGAATTCAAACAGAGTGTGCGCTGAAGTTACACTTTCCAGGGCAACATGGTTACAATAAACAAGAATGCAGGCTCAAAGCTCATCTGCAAAAGCCAATCACACGAGATCCACTAGCTTTAGCACAAACACGGCGGCTGGGCAATTGTTCCCTCTTGAACAGGCTGTTTGGGCTGACTTTTTCACAAATCCGGCGGGATCCGGAGGGAAGAGGCACGTGGCTGCGGCTTCTGGCTTCCAAATTGTTAGCCAGTGCTTTGTCCGCTTGCACGCATCTTCCGCTTCAATAAAGCTTCTCGCTGGTGTGCACGCGGGCGGTAGCGTTTGCGAGGCTTGTAGTGTGGGCCTTTGGGATCTGGAACCCGTTGCCACTGCCCGTCCACAATTGCGTAGGCCCGATGATTGTGCCTGAAGAAACGGCGACGCAAGTCTGACCACCAGCGTTCAGCAAAGGCCTCTTCTATCTCAGTTCTTTCAGGTGATGTGGGATCCATCAGCACACCATCTTCCGCACTCACGGAGTAGGCTGAATCTGGAACCACCCGCTCAAATTGCAGGCTGAATCTCTTGCCTTGCTTTTCATCATCACTTTCTTGCTCTTCATCATTGTAGTAGTCCGGAAAGCCCTCCTCTTTGTCCTTACAACTTCTAGAATTGAACCGTGCTTGCTTGAGTCAACTTAAGACTGAGGAATCTGGTGCGAATACCATCTTTTACACCGCTGACCATGGCCAACCCCATATCAAACCAAAATTCCGCAAGGAAACCAGTAGTCTGTCTGAAAATACATGAAAAAATACCAAAGGCTCTGAGTCCGAGTCTGATATCTCTGCCTCGGCCATGACTCGCCGCACGCCCCGCATCGGTGCCCGTGGCACATCTCCAGAAACCTGCCAACCAGCGCCGGAGTGCTCGGCCTCGCACGCTGGAACACGCCGTGGAGGCAAAGAAAACATGCAAAGTAGAACACACTCTGCCTGCTTGGCTCGCAAGGCCCCCATCCACCCAGGTTCCCAACTTCATTTGATGCACTTTAATGGCTTGCCCGCATCGCACCGTTTTTGCGCGAATCGCCAAGAGCGTTGCTGCAGCTGTCCTAGCAATTCTCAGGTTGGCCCACACCGCTGAATTACAAATTGTTATGACAAGGTGATGCCGTGATTCTGATGATTTGGAGTGTTGTGAGACAAAGCAATAGACTTGTATGCAAATGATGTGAAACCAACAACATCTGTGCAATAATTACCTGCATTTCGTTCAATGAAGTGTCATATGATGGAGGTACAACCGAAGTTGTACCTGCGCTGAGGTTGTGTTCTACAACATGAACGAAGTCGGCAAGAAAAACTGAACAAACATGTCTCAGATCCGTTCCAATATTTTGACAAGGGTACATTAAGACTCAAGGTATACACTCCCTGAAACAATCATGGAAGTGGACAATGGCCCCTTGGATGACCAGTTCCCTCTACAAACAGGTGGTTTTCCACTTCCACGTTGGTGACTCGAAGTGCAGTATATAGTATAGATGTTTGTCCAAGGACCAGAGCAACAAGGTCCCTCTTGTAGACGAACATTGGGAAACCATTATATAACCATCTTTGGTGGTTCCTTGGGTGGCTCTGGGTGGAGGACTTCTTGTGTCATGAATGCGTGTTTGTTTTTACATTATATATATATATACACACACACGCACACACAATTATATATACGTTACATACATATTGTGATACATGTGTGTGTGATTGGGTGTGTGTGTGTTTGCTGGTTCATGCGTGAAACTTGACAATCTCAGTGACATCTTTGATGACAAAGTCCTCTGGGTCATCAGGAATCACTGCAACTTCTCGGAAAGCTGCGGTAGGCGCCTGCGGAACTCTCTGACACAGACGCCAGCCGCTTTGCGGTTTGGAAACCCATGCCTTCCGGTCCACGGGAGAAATGTCCACCACGTGAAACCTGGCAACTCGAAGAGCCCAAACATAATTAAAAGAAGTTGAAGTTGAATGGTGACCTAGAAAGGTTGAAAGGTTGAAGACATGGTGAGGAGAAAAGAAGTTTTTCAACACCTGCCAGCACCACGGAACCATGCGGAAATGGGAGGCCATTGCTGAGAAGGAGCTCTTGAAAGAACCGAGCACCTGCACATGAATAGATGCCATCATTATTTGGAAGGTGCACACCAGTTGCAGTAGCTCCTGCTTGACAACTGAAATAGCTTTACAGGGGGAACATCAGGGAACTACCTCAAGCTTTGGATGGATGCAGCAAAACGACCAAGGTACATGAGCATCGTGTTTGAGCATCGTCCGCCTCAGCTCCCTGTGACAGGAGAAGCAGATCGATCAAAGCATCTTGAATTCCTGCGAAAAAGCCCGGAGGTGACAAGGCTTCCAAAGCGGGGAGGGGCACCGTCAGCTGAAGCATTTTTCAATGTTCTGCCTTTCAACACTTGCAGTTGCAACAGTCACCCACTGGCATCGTGTATCTGTATGCTGTATGAGCAAATCATTTGCTAGTTGGCTTCCTAGCAAGGGCAAGGAAATACTGGAATTCTGCAGGCTTGTTTTTGTCAGCACTGCGAGCGCGAGCACAATATCAACTGACGGAAGGTAGCAAATGCAAAAATACTCATTGCATCAATTCGTGTGGGGCTTAAGCATCTTTTTTCACCACCTTCCCCTTCAATTCGCTGCGGCTCCAGCGGCGCAGTTTCGGTTGAGAGTCCGTTTTGATGAAGTCAAAAGCCGAGGCCCAAAATCTCAGGTTTCGCAGCGATCGGTTTTCATCAGGTTTGAAACAGCAACCATTGATTGATTGGAACATCACCCTCGTCCGCCACATCAGGGCCCCCACAAGACTTCATCCGCTCTTCCACATTGGGATCATCCGTCGCCAAGAAGAACATCACATCCTGGTCTGCAGTGTTCATTCTGAAACAACACTCATTCAATGGATCTGTTTCTCTAGCTGCATTCACCGCCTCTCCATAGCTCTCCATTGTGCGCAGGAACAGCTCCTGTCCGCTGACAAAAATAAACAAACAATGGACGGGTTTGGCTGCTGCAGCATGCTAGAGCAAGACCTGGATGCGACGTCACTGCGCTTCTGGCGCTTCATATTGCTTCCCTGGTCAGAACGGGTTTGTACCCTAACCTTGTTGGGCGTACATGCCTGTAAAGTGGAAAGTTCATGGTGCGTAGGTTGTGAGAACTTACATCTACCCCCCACAGCTCAGTACAAGCACAGCATCACAGCATGCGTTTGTATTGCTTGCATGGCATATGGTGATGCCACGCAACTATCGCTGGTTGTCGCTCTTTTCTACCGCGAATGGTTTTTGCATGTTTTTGCCTTTCTACCTTAGATTCAATATGTCTGGATGCAAAATTCCGTCACAGTGAAGGTCCAAAAAGAGCTAGGTGATTCATCCAGCTGCGGTGTGAAAGCCTTGAGTGGTCATAGTGAATGCAACCACCTGCATCAAGATCAACTGAACTTGACAAAGTCCGTCTTTGCTGATGTCTGCAAAAGTGCGGTGTCTGGAGTTTGGTGTGCCTAAGAAGATTTTGCTTCGTGAAATTTACGAGGGGCGATCTCCTTTATTTTGGTACCTCATGTTCTCATGTGGTGAACATGTTGATGCTCATTGGCTTACGCCTTACACTCCGCTTTCCAACTCGAGAGAACCATCTCGTGGCGCACTTTCCCCGTCCTCAGGGGATCGAGCAATCGCCTGTGTCTGGCCAGTCGGTGTCATGGAGCCGTGTTGGTGGAATTGATCACAAAGCCATCCTGTGACACCCTTGAGTCACCTCTTTTACTTATGAACATGTGGCTCTAAAGAAGTCCCCGACTGAGGGGTCTCACGTTGTCACGGGGACGTGACAAATGACTCTTACTCTCAAACTCAAAACCGACTGACCCTCTTGTCTTACTCTGGGGCCTTCTGATGGTCGCTGCGGCGAATGTGCACCGACACAACTCCTGTTCAACACTGCCGAAACGGCCGTCGCACGTTAGACTTGTCGCGAACATGTGGATGTTTGAGACTTGTTCAAGGTCCGGCTGTCCTTCGGTCTTCGCTTTCTATGGCAGAATTATACAAGCATAGACCCCACATAGCTTCAAAACGATTCGCTTAGACCAATATCAGTCAAAAATCGATTTTTTGGTACGCCCTACTTTCACCCCAAGAGCAAACTGCTTCATCAATGAATTTTTGTCGGCATTGACATCGCTAATTGTTCGGCCACACTCCTCTCCAGTAAGCCGGGCCACAGAGACCAGCCACAGAGCTCAGGGGCGCGGCCAAGACAAGGACAAGAGGAGGACAAGGCCCAGCCACAGAGCCCAGCACAGAGCACAAGAGGAGGACAAGAGCCCAGTAAGCCGTCCATAGCACACGAGCACGCGTGCGCTCGCCCTGCTCTCTCTCTCTCTCTCTAAGTGTTTCTTTCTCTGTCTTTCTCTTTGCACAGCGCGCTCTGACCGCGCCTTTCTGGAGCGTGAGCGCGCCCGTCCATAGCACACAAGCGCGCGCGCGCTCGCCCTGCTGTCTTTCTTTCTTTATTTACTTCTTTCTTTCTTTCTTCCTTCCTTCCTTCCTTCCTTGCTTGCTTGCTTGCTTGCTTGCTTGCTTGCTTTCTTTCTTTCTTTCTGTCTCTCTCTCTCTCTCTCTCTCTGTCTCTCTGTGAGCGCGCCTTTCTGGAGCGTATTTCAGAGCGCGCGCGCGCCATCCATAGCACACAAGCGAGCCACAGAGCAAAATTGTTTTGTTCTTCTCGGTCTTTTTTCGCTTCGGCCATATCCATCGTTGCGCGCGCAATCACCAGCTGACCAGCTGATCTCGGGGCGTCGTCCTTCAGGGAGCTGCCACAAGCGCGATTGCAGCTCCAGGATCGGCTGTAGCTGATCTCGGCGCATGGTTTTGGAGAGCGGTGAGTTTTTCTACAAAACTGCTGAGATTAAAAAGTTCTTGAGCTACAGTAGGCAACTACCGCTTATGTCATCTCAATCAGGAAAACGGCCCGACTGCCCGACTTTTCAGATTTTGAAATATTTCCGGTGGATTTCTGTTGGGACCGAAAGTGAGGGCCGCCCCGACCATTTCTAGCGGTGATTTTGGTATTGAAATGTATACAAATATACG
This sequence comes from Durusdinium trenchii, assembly GCA_963970005.1. Taxonomy (NCBI): domain Eukaryota; class Dinophyceae; order Suessiales; family Symbiodiniaceae; genus Durusdinium; species Durusdinium trenchii. The sequence goes on from CAXAMN010013780.1 coordinate 799,169, forward strand.
GCATCAGTGGGCGGGTATACAAGTCAATCTGATTAAACAAAAAACAATATATATATATATATACGTGTATATAAGTTGTCTATAGTATACGTGTATATAAGTTGTCTATAGTATAGTGTGAATATAATATATATAATATATAATATATAATATATGTAATATATAATATGACAAATTAATTGTATTAATTCATATCATATAATATGCGTACATAGAATCACCTGTTTAGTTGACACCCTTCATTTCAACACATTTGAGTCAAGGCACTTAGGAGGTCAGCACGCTCTTCAGCTAGAGCGACGCGGTCCTCTTCCCTACATACAAAAGCGGATGGAACATGTTCTGCTGTGAGGCATTATATAGTTGGACTTGTCCAAGAAGATGGAATACCCAAAGCTCCAAAAACGGCGCGTCTAAAGGATGCTAAAGGACTGAACGTCTTTCATGCCTTCTGACTTCTGTAGTCAGCCTTTTTCACACACCAGGCCCCATCTTGCCAAGAAAAGCTACGTAGCTGCGTGTTGCACAGCCAAAGAGTGGACAGAAACCATGGCTGAAAGCTGGCATTCACAGCTAAAATACTATGTTGTTTGCCAATACGACACATCACATGCACCTTGGAGGGTAGAATGGGTTGAAGGCCCTCACGCAAACGCAGTCCTTGGTGTCTTTGGTCCAAAGTGATGCTCACCAGTGGCCACCTCCCATCGCCTCCCAGCACTACCTACCCCCTTCACAAATGTAACAAGGCACCAAGAGTGTCCCAATACGGCTTAGCTTAGTGGGGCTTAGTCTTGGACGGGGTTTGCAAGTGCTTTCAGGAAGCGTTTCCCACCTGCACGAATCGTCTTTCCATATCTGTCTTGCCTTTCGTGAATCTAAATAGGTGCCCTATTCAGGCATCTGGGAATACAGTTCTAAACTCCCCTTTTCTGAGGTTCAAAAGACATGACTCTTGCCTACATCCGCGCTGTATTCTTTCCAAGCAGCAACCTGCAAGAACTTTGGCCTGCGACATTCAAAGTTCATGTGGGAGAAATAAACCGAAGCTGAAGAAGCAGAATCTGGCTAAATACACATGGTTGAAGCTAAACAGGCAGATTCAAACGCTTGTCTAATTTCTAATGGTGTACCATAGCGGGCAAAGTTGGTGGAAAACCTTGGCCTGCTCTTACAACTGCTTCGACCTACTAGTACATGGTTGCAAACCCTCGTGAAAGAAGCATTCAGCCCAAACCACCAGGTGGGATTCATTACATTCATGATTAATTACATGTCGGTTTGTATTTCAATAGGGAACCCCCCCCACACCAATATTCTTCGTCCAGGCGGTCCAGGGGTCTTTCGGGGATCTCCCTATTCCAATAGACCATTTCATGACCCATGACCCCTACGCTGCATGTTCAAGCCAAGCAGCAGGTGTTGATTGTTGAAAGGCTTGCACCTCGGCTCAAAAGAATCTTGGCGCGGCCAGAGTGTTTATTTTATATTGCTATCCTTTCAGCCGACGAATCGTTCAGTCAACAAGAAAGGCTGCCTGTCGTCAACTATGTTTTCCAAACCAAAACAGTCCTTCCTGTATACCTGAGGGCTTGACGCTCGCCATTTGTCGGAAGCAGGGTCAATGACATAGGCAAGACCTGCAAAGACAAAGCACACGTGATGGCGCCTTCCAAATCTCATCCCTACTATGCAAATGACACACATTTAGTGCAGAGCGCAGTTTGAGAGCCACTTGGCGACATGGCACCAGATCACCAGCGCCTGCTCGAAAACATTCCTTGTGGAAGGAGTTAAAGCTGCGCAAGGTTCTCCTGCCAAAGGGCTACCCAACAGTTGTGTTTGCTCAACTGTCATTTAAGAACCAAGTGAAATGAGTTGCAACATGTATAATAAGTACTTTTGATTCTACTTCAACAAGTCAGCAGAGCGAAATGTGATCAAAATCCCTTGGACGCAGTGAAATCAGGTGTCAAAGCATCTACCCTCACGAGGTACGTTCCTGAGTTCTTCACTTTCAGGCCGTTGCTTGGCCTGGCCGTGCAAATCCGGTCGAAGTACAATTGACAGGCTGTTGCCTTGCTGAGCAAAACAAAAGTACTAAGCGAGTCTCCAGATCAAGTGTAAAACAACTGAAGCTCCCATTAATTTGGACCTTCCTTGATGTAAGGGCCCCCTAGTGGACTGCACTCGCTACTTCCAAACGAAAAACATATGCCTTCAAACAAATGAATGCTGCTTGCAAACTCAACATGTGCTGCATGAGAAAATAGAAAACAACTATATATATATTATATATATAGCATTATTATATATATAACATGCTCATGCCATCCCATCCCTAGTTTGGCAAGCAGGCCGGGACTGCCAAAATTGTCACCTGCAGTTTTGGCCGTCCCGACGAATACAAATGACTGTCGCGCCTCTGAAGCAACAGGATCCAAAAGAAAATGCTTCAGTTTAACGTGCAAATCAAGGCTTAGCAACTGTTCCCAGATTATGCCCAATTGTGTTCATGTCTGACTTGATCTGTCGGCTGCCTGCTAAGAATTTACAGGATCTGTTTTGCGCCCTGGCAAGGTCCATGGCCAAAAGCATCCAAAAGCCGTTTGGTTTGTTGGACGCATGAATCGCGTGGACCTTCTTTGAAACACGTCGCGCATGCCCAAGGGCAGTAAAACTTGTAAGACCTTTGGAACCCCACTTGTGTGATTTCCTGTCGCATCCTGTCGCATGAGCTTGGTTACCGATTTGTTCAACACCGAAAAAATTGAGTGGGAACAGCCGTCGCCCCGAGATGCTGTGCAAAGCAGCAGAGAAGCAAAGAAACAAAAGTCGTGGATGACCTGAACAAGAAACAAAAGTTCACGTAAAAGCTCCCATCATCCCACCTCTAGTGCGTTCTGAGGCGTTGGCACTCACTCGGTGATGAGCGTAGTCATTCCATGGGCTACTAGACTCGACTGCTTCAATCTGTTGGATGTTTCGGAAAGGAAAAATTGTGTTGCACTGTAGTGCCTTGGATGTATGCTTTCGGGCGTTCTAGTTCCTTCAAACTCATTCCTTGCAGTCATCTTCTTGCGCCTGGTTGGATCTAGCGGACAAGCCTCTTCTGAAACCACGTCTCATCCCATAGCTTCCACCCAGCAAGACATCCAGGTTTTGCAAAAAGTCATCGAAGCCTTGGCCATGACCGACACCAACCCTCCGGGAGTTGGCGCCGGTAACCATTTCCCCAGAAGTGCGCCGGCGCTGGTGGCAAATGGTCGAACTCAACGCAAAACGGGGGGGCCGCTTGTCAAATTGTTTTGGCTGCAACTGGGGTTTCTGCTCCCATGGTGTTCTGTTTGTTGGAGAAACCGAGCATGGAGGTTCTTCAGGCCATGGATGCCCTAACGCCACCCGAATGCATGATGCCTTTGTCACCTATGCTTCCCAAAGTGCTGTGACAGGAGGGAATTTTCCTTCAGGCTTGTAGCTTTTGCATCGCCACGTGCAAGTCTTTGCGTGGCAAGGCTCTCCGCACAATCAAACAGATGGGCCGTTGAAACGGATGCCCTCATCGATCAACTTCTGGAGAAACCGATGTCAAAAAATACCAGGTGCGGAGTTCTGCTGTCTGTCTCAAAGAAACAGTCTTCACAAACAGTAGGAAGCTGTCACCCTTGTCTTCAACTTTCACCTTTTCACTCCGAAAGCAAACTCACTGCGACCTTAGCTGCGTGGACCCGGACTGGAGAGCTGCCTTAGAACCGCTACACCAAGTTAGCACCGAGTTTCTCAGTTGTGAGACACAGCGCCCTGCCGAGCAGTAAGCTCGCCAATGAGTCCTTCAAGTTGACTCTCGAGACCTGCCTGATGCGAGTGCGCTGTCTTGCCCCATCTTCTTTCTTCACGCAGGAGGCCTTGGCCCCTACCAGGAATGCAGTCGGATGCAAGCTGGCCTTGTGCCACCCACCAGCTTTTGGACATGGCCCGGCTCTACCTGAGCAACACGCCTGCGGGCACGTCGAAAGACCAAACGGGCGCAGTAGGTGGAGATCTTGGACAAACTAGGCACGCCTATGCTCTTTGACAAGGAAGTTCCTCTGACAGACATGGCGGAGCTGGATGAGGCAAGCGCAGCGGATGGTGAAGACTTGCTGCAACAGTCTGCTCAAGCCCCCTCAAGAAGACAAGCCCACCAGTTTTGTGCGTACACCAGCAAGGCGGCCGAGAAGCCTCCTGTGTCACAGGAAAGCTCCCCGCCCCGCCAAGTAGCGGATGTCTGCACAAATATGTTTGCCAGGGCTGAGCCTCTTGGAGGATGTCTTCACCAAGTCCCGGCTCATTGGCGCCAGGTGCATGCGAGCCGCCGCCAGAGCGAACGTGTTAAATGGTGAGTAATAAGCAAGGCCCTTCTGTGGAATGAGATGCCTTTCATTATTGATCCATTCCAACTGTGAAGGATTACTGCCTGTGAGCAGAAGTCAAGTCACTGTACGACCCTGCCGACTTCAAACACGCAACTCTAAGATTCTTAGATCTCCGGCACGTGTTGCTAGCTTCCTCCATGCTTGAGAGATTGCAGGTATGCCACCGGTGGGACCCATAATACTGGATGCTTTCACCACTTCGCGCCTCATCCCACAGGCGAAGGAGCTCAATGCCAGCAACCAGGGATGGATGGCTTGCCGCCTGACGATCGAATCGAAGCCACCATGCCAAACAAACCTCTGCATGCAGAAGGCTCAGGGCTTTTCGACCGCTGCTGCTCGTAACTCTGACAGCCAGCAGCGCAGACGGCGGTAAGGTGCAAATTTGGAGAGGTCTTCTGCGTGGCTGCTCAGGTAGGTGGTCAATGGGCGTTTCTCGAGTCCATGCATGTCCACGAAGCATGCTTGGTGCAAATGAAAGTGGATACATTCACCGAAACTGGACGGACTCGATTTCGAAAAATGGCCCATGGCCGACGCCTCGGAACCGGAGCAAGGCGACGCCTGCTCCGCAGCGACGCGAACTCTTTGCTTTGCAGTGCAGAGACGGCCACTGTCTCTGAATTGCTTCGCTCGGAGTCTCCTTTCCACACTAGCAGCTAGCAAATGGACAAAGGTCTCATCCTGATCCGTAGAAAGCGCGACTCACAGTCATAGTCCAACTTTGTGAATAGGATGACTCGCTTTGCCAGCCCAGAACCAATCAAGACGCAAGTGCGTTTCCACAAGCTCTCCGGGCGATCAAACTGTTTCATTGGCTGTGCCACATGTATGAAGAGTCTGGGATCATGGCCAATACACTTCTAGTAGACGTTGCAAGGTGACAACATTAACTGTAGAGAATGACAAAATCGATTTGTGTCTATCCTTGATTCCTTGCTTCTGAATACTTGTACTCTGCGACCTGGCTCGAACATGTGAACCCGACGCCAGTGAACGCTGGGCAGAACATCCTCATAAAACATCCTCATGTTTTTTGGGGGCTAAGGAAGCTACTAGGAACAAGTGCCACGCTAGTAGTAACAGGTGCCTTACTAGTAGTAACAAGAAGCTACTAGGAACAAGTGACACACTTTGCTTGCAATCCCGATCTCGCCATCCGCCGACCGCAGCTTGGAGCTAGGCTCCACTGAAGCGTGGAGAGTTGCCTCTCCCAGCACTCGTAGAGAAAAACATGTTGAGCTTGTTCCCTGTGATATCCCCAAAATGAGCAATTTTATAAGTACATTGAAAAGAAACACTGGTGTGATCGGTCTTTTTAGTCTGAGCACTTTTCATGAAACAGCGAGAAGCTACATGTGCCATGCCAACTCAACCTGACTCAGCAGCCCGTAGTGGTCCGATAGTGGAGCAGTCAAAAACTTCTCTGGGTCCACAACGGCGGTGCTCAAAACTTTCATCTCCAGTGTTCTGGAGCAGTTGGCTTCGATATCCGAATCAATCTCATCCAAAAGCCTTGTGCTCAGGCCCTTGTCAGGCTCTGGAAAATCTCCATCTCTTTGGTTTTGGAGAAAAATGAAGTCTAGTTGCATGCTTCGAGGGGTGTTCGAATTTCTGCGCGTCAGGGACTGCTGCAGGTCCCAAGTGCAGTTTTGCCTCACCCGCCATTCCCCAGGGCCACTGGCACAGGTGAATCCAAAAGAGGGTGCAGCTTCCATGCCCTTCTGAGGGAAATTGGTGATCATATGTATGTGATAATTGGTGGAAATTGGGAAATGGTGCCCTCCATGAATCATTGGACTTCCTCTCATGGAGACAAGTGAATCTACCAAAAGTTAAAATCCTTTCCAAGCCACTCAAGCAGGCCATCGGTGGCGACTAGGCCTGATTGGACCAAGGGCTCCAGTTGTCGCGAAAGGCCCAGGTCTGGCAAAGGGTTGAAGTCACCTGCCGGCGATGAACATTTACCTCACTCTTTGCCACCGGTCAGCATCTCTAGGACAGTGTACGGATGTGTACGGAGTTGCACCAACAGCCAACACCCACAGCCACACAGCCGCACAGCGACCGAAGCGGTCAGCTCAGGCGACCCCTAAATGGCGACCCCTAGGAACAAGGACACGATTCGGTGGAGGCCATGGCTACTAGGAACAAGAAGCTGCTAGGCTACTAGGAAGGAAACCTCAAAAAGGCTTCGCGAATGACCGCGAGCCGCCTGTCAAATCGAGAGGACCCCTCGTTCAAAAGAGGAACAAAGGGAGGAACAAAGCCACGGATCGTCTCTTTACTTTGGAGTTTCTTCCATTTAGTGCGTTTGAGCCCACATAGGTCTGCTTGAAACTTGAAACCAATGTACAACCGCAGCATCTATCCACGAGGGGAACACTAAAACCAATAAAGGCAGAGCATTCCTTACCATGTCTTGCCAAGATGCCCCTCAACATCTTCAAAAAAAATGATTGAATATGAAGATCTTCACCCGATCCATATCCCCAATATTCCCAACATCTGGCGAGCCTGCTAAAACCACAGCGCTTTTGGAGGTGAACTTGGCCGCATAAGACCCCAAGCTTTGCCTCAACGGTTTGCTGGGTCTTTGAGGGGATCAGCTGGGCATAAATTTCGCTCACAAGTCTGCCGCCAAGATGCAGCAGCTTGGCATTGTCGGTTTGGTGCGGCAAGTGCGTATTCAAAAGGGTGAGCTTGCCCCTGCACTTCGACAGGGTCAAGGGCACAGAGACACGAAGTACCCCACGAAGTCGAACATTGAAGAAGACGCTAAGCCAAGACCTCAGCCAAATGGCTTCACACCATCAACCCCTGTTCTCACACAGTGCATGCACCTGCATGAAGGTACGTGTGCGTGGGTAGCCACTGATTAATCTGACGCATCACTTCATCCATTCGAGTCCCATAGCGGGACTGGCTGCCACAGAACAGGTCACCGGATCATCGTATGGTATGAAGTATTGGACATATATTATATAATTCGGGGATTGCTCTGGTGCGTCCAAGACAAGAAAAGAACTCACAAAAACTGCAACACACATCAATACACCAATATCCTGCAGTAAATTACCGCAATTGGTGACTTGCCTCTAAATCCCAATGTTGAATACCACGTCATCAGCAGTCTCATTCAGCCAGGATCCCTTACAATCAGCACATTTCCAAGCTGGAACAAAGTCCATGATCCTTTTCCAGATTGTGATTAGGATGGTTACTTGCCTCTTCCTACTTCCTTGGGATACACGTTGAGACTCATTCACGTGGGTTCATCCATATCACGTCTTGCCTTATATAATCCGTGTCACGAAGTGCGAGTGAGTGCATGATTTTAATACAAGCGTTTGTTGTTGAGTGCCTTTCCGTGATCCATCTGGCCTTTCCGTGTCCGCTGTGCCTGAGTTTGGTTGCGCTTGTCTGTTGTTGCCTGCTGTGATTTCTTGGAGTTTCTCACACCAACCACCATTGGGGGGGCCAGGGTCCTTGTTTTGTGCTTCGGTTGTGTTGAGTGAGACAACTCCAACTGCAGCAGTATTAAGTCATCTCCTGATTGCACCAAATGTTCACTTCGCTCAAGGAGCCTCTCACGTTTCTAGCCTTCCAAGGAACGGTGTTTCAATTGACGCGACATCACTTGTCGCCTCAAAGCTCCCAAAAGTCTCAAAGCTCTCTGCAAAGAAGCCGTCGCCCGTCAGTGCGAGGCAGCTCCTGAAACTCGCTGAGTCATGCGGTTCTCACTGCATGGATCAAGAGGATCATGTGGCGTTGCACGCATTTCTTTTTGAGATGCATGTGTATATATATAATATATATTATTATATACAGTATGTTATATATATATACATATGTACAGATATGTATGTACAGTATACAAACATTCCAAAAAAAAAAACAGATGTCTGATGTAGGACTGTAGGTTACTTATGTGCTTCCTGTATTGTGACTGGTTTGGAAAACACGCGACAACTTTGAAGTCAAGGCTCTTTCGGCGTAAAACGACCAACTGTCCCGCCACGTCGCCAAAAAGGAAATGTGCAGGCACTGAGTGTCGCCACCGGAGCACAAGGCTTGTAAAGAGTGGACAAATCAGCAACCAACACCAGCTGGCGGGAAGGGAATGCGAGAATTGGCTGCACGGAAGCACAATCAGGAGCTGAATGCAAAGGCACTGTCCAAAGGCTACCAACAGCAGAAAAAGAGTCCAAAGAATGAAAGCTCCAAATCTGGGACTACATCTCATATAGGCAAAATCAAATTCATCTGCTAAGTGGAGCATTAATGAGTCCAGCATGGATGTGCTAAGCATTTCCTGCAGTAAGATCAAATCAGCTCCAGAATGTCGAATGTAATCGGCTTGTTTTGCAAAGCGCTGCTGGGCCAACACACTGTGGATCTGCATGGGGGCATCATGCCGCGAATCATGCCACCAACATCCAAGGAAAAAAAAGCCCCATGAGGAACTTGGCCGAAGGGATGTGCAAAGGGAACGAAATGGCACAAGTATTCCACGTCATGATGTTCACATGCTGCGGCTCGCTCTCAGGTACTCCTGAAATCTGAACATATGACGCATTCACATGCCGGAGATCAGTCTCCCCAATTGCAAAGGCATTTGCCTCATGTCCTTCCTCTTTGTCTGAAACTCTGCAATCCAAAGCCACATCTCGAAGAATCTTTGCAACCTGAACATTTGACAGCTCGGCAAAATTATCCTCTGTCTGTCTGTCTGGCTGGATGGCTGTCTGTCTGCTTCAATCTGCCTCTAGGATCCTCTCTAGCCTAAGGATCTTCGGAATTCGGAATACAAACAACACATCTTAACTTGTAGCTACTAGTAACAAGGGCATCACTACTAGTAGCTAGAAGCTACTAGTAGCAAGGGCAAATCTCTGTCTTCCGTCCACTCGTCTCGTTCCGTGCCTCTGAGGCTTGGTCATCACTCTCTAGAGTTGCAGCTTTGGACATAAAAAGGACAGATTCACAGAGCTTGCCACAAAACCTCGAGCTTTCAGAATCGATCTCGTGCGAGAATGATGGAACTTGACGACAAATCACCAGTAAGCGTGAGAATGCAAAAACTCGTGGAAAGAACTTACCTTGGCGTCATGATATGCCCAACGTGTGTGAAAGTAACGGCTTGATGATTCAAGTCTTTGACCTGAAAAATCCGTCGCTGGCGGGGGGGTTGTTTCTTTGTACGAGTGAGAGTCCTTGGCCGTCTATGGACTGTGGGCCGCCACATCATGTCATCATGGTATCCACGATGCTTCTTTGTACTCCACCCTGTTGGGTACTTGCGCTGCTGAACATGGTACCAAGGTCCGTTTGAGCGGACCCTGTGAATGTCTTGTGTCAGTTGTGTGAATTTGGGAGGCCTGGCTGAATGAAGAAACCAAATGTTGGAACTGTGCGGTCCAAGTCCGTGATGCAAACTGAGAGGAGTTGACGTATCTGTGGAACATGTCCGATTCAATCTGCTTCAGTAGGTGACTTGCAACATCTTGCAACCAAAGTGCCTTTGAGTTTCGAGAATGTCGGAATGTCTTGCATCAGAAGTCCGTGATGCATGCGAATTTCTTGAGAATTTCTCTTGAAAACATAACCAAAGTGAAGTACACATGGATATGGGTAGAGGCTGAGGGAGAAAAAGAAAGAGAGAGAGAGAGAGAAGTTTTCCATTGACACATTAGCGCTTCCTTCCCCGCTTCACTGGTCACTGCAGTTCTTTTTCTAGAGCTCTTCATCTGGCACTGCGAAAATGATACGAAAGGCCCGCTCAAGTAGACCGCATTTTGATCATCCAGGGGTATCGCTTTGGCATCGCTTCATGTAAAGCCAAAACAAAGCCAAGAGACGGATGTCCAGAGCTTTCATCTGACAAGGTTGCAAAGTAGATTGAAACAAATGATTGAAGTGTACCTTGTGAAGGTACCGCTTTGGGGGGGGTCACTATATTGCTTTATTATTGGATGAGTTCAATTTGTGCACAGCCCTTTACTGTAGAATGTTGCTCAAATCGTGCTCAGTGTGTTCTTTTTGGGGGATGATGCAAAGCATACCAGAACATCCTATCTATAGTCTTAAACACTAAAGTTAGTACCAAGTTGTACCGCACCTTTCTATACCAAGCAAGCGTGTGTGTCGAACCAACCATGTTTCCCAACTTGACAGTCTCTCGGAGACACGTGGCAGCCACGAATGCGTATCACGCGTAGAGTTGTAAGACAGTTTGCACAACAAACCAAGCTGTGGTAACAATTGGATTCATGGCAGCTCTTAGTGGACTGGTAGCATGAGCATAACTGCACACACTGCAAAAGCCAACAAATGCGATCTCTCAACGCATCTCAAATCCATCAAAGGAGCTCTTCCGCATTTGGTGAGTCTCGCTTGCAGCTGGAATGCTTCGCATGCTTCTGGAGTATCCTTACCGTGAGCACCTGTGAGCTACCTTTTAGGGGATTGCGCGGACTAGCGGACAAAGCGCAAGACACCCAGGATCTTGAATGGTTTTGGAGCAAAGTACTCAGTCGGGCTGCGGGAAGCTTATGAACAGTAGTGGACATCCAAACACCATTTTGAAACTGCTGTACAGAGGACAGAATTCACTGATGTGGAGACCACTGAAAGGCAGAAAAGATCGTCACAAAATATCAAAAAGAACTTATCAGCAGCACCCTCCCTTAGCAACTTAGCAACTTTAGACTCCAGCTCAGCTCACCGAGATTCCTCTTCACAGCCAAGTGGTTCAGCAATGCAAAGGTCGCCAGGTGCTTTGACTCGGCCTCCATCCCGTAGTTCAGTCGCTGAAAGAAGGCATCCACCTTTTTTGGGCCAACTCACAAAAGCTAAAGGCAAGAGGACGCTACTAGGAACAAAGGGCATCGCCCGGGCATCGCTACTAGGAGCAAAGACGCTACTAGGGGCCCCTGGCCTTACTACTAGGAACAAGAAGCTACTAGGAACAAAGGGCATCGCTACAAAAATCCAGCCTCACCTGAAATTGACTGACTATGACTGGGTGGTTGAAATTGCCTGATGGTGTCTGCGTGCCAGGCCTCGGCAATTTCACGCCATAAGGTGTCCAAGAAAGCACTCGGGTGGCTGCGAAGCAGTTGCTTCCTTGGCTGCAAACCGGCTGGAGGTCTTGCCAATGCCCAATGCCTGAACTTAGAGGCCATGAGGTTGCCACGGTTCACTTGAAACAAATATATACTGTACAAAACAAGTTGGATCCGAACCAAACAAGATCTCGAAGAAAACTCCAATGCAAGAAGAATGCTTCCCCAGAAAGATTCCCATGGCCCAAACGACACTGAAACAACCTTTAGCTTTAGCCCATGTCGTCTGCATCCTACGAGTTCCATGGGAGCATCCTGTCGGTGCTGTTCTAAAGCGCCAAGGCGCCATATCATCTATTATGGCATTCTTCCAAACAGAATTCCTCTAAAATATCTTAACATACTTCAACAAGGCAGACGTGGGCCACACCCAGAAGGAAAAAAAACGGGGTCTTTGACGGGTTTAGGATCTTGGAGGGTCTTGAGTCACGGTCCCCCATTGCGACGAGGACTCAGAACATCATATGCGATGTATCGCCACTCCGGTCTTCGGTGCGCCGCCAGAAAGTGCTCAAACTTCTTCAGCGCCATGGCTTCGCACGGCGGACCACCTACGCCTACGCCTTGGGCCGAAGGTCGAAGGCAGGCCGCTTCGGCGGGTTTTGCCAAGGACAGTGCCTTCAAGACGTCGATGTCTGACATATGCTAGCAAGATCTCACTGTTTCGCTTGCTTTGTTTCCGACCTTAACGTTCCAGGATTCCTGAGGACGTTCATGGAATTTCATGGTTTTCCCACTGATGCATCTCTGACCCTGTTGAGGAGCTGAAACATGCTGAAACCACTAAATGCCGCAGCGACTGACAGCCCCCCTGGGCTCTCCTCGTGCAGATCGTCAACTTCTATGAGCTCGGTGGCAAAGAGCTCTGGCGGCCGGGAAAGCAGTCACATGAAGCGGTACGCATCCCGTGAAGAAGGGGATGATGCATGTTGGGAACTCGTCAAACAAGAATTGATTTGCAAGGATCCAGTCAGAAAGCAAGCTTCTACAAGTGAGCGATGTTCAAAACCTAAGCAAGATTTCACAAGTGGTTCGAGTGGTTTTGCTCGAGTGGTTGCTTGATCGCTGCTCAAGTGGTTCTGCTCCCTCACAACCTCCACTTGGCCTCTCCAGCGACAATTGCAATCTGGCAAAGGCTGCCAGTCCAGGACAAACTCACGGCCCAAATGATTGGCCAGCATGCGCCTGACGATCTATTTGTTCGACAGCAACCAACAGAATGATGGTCGATGATGGTCTTGTCACTTCTGGAGAGCCCTCTGAACCAGGGCTCTTCCACAAGGGCTCTTCCAAAAGGTTCCACTGCTCACAACTTTCGCCAAAAAACGAGTCAAAGCTTTCTAATAGCGATGGCCTCCACCCTACTTGCGATGGCCCCCAACCTAGTGGCGATGGCCTCCAACCTACCCAAACTGGCCGGCAATACCCTGCTGTGACAGCTCTCAGGCGATTGCAAAGGCCCCAATGGGGTTGTACCAAAACCCAGCCAGGTTCCTGCAGCTCCTGACACGAAAATGTTGAGCGATTTGGAAAGTCCTAAAGCCTTGTGCTGAAGTCTCATAATGTCTCATAGTATCTCAAATCGACAGCAACATATCTTAAATTCCCTCTGAAAATCTCTTGGACATTGTTTCTATCTATTTGGGGACCGAGCTTCCATTTCTGAACTGCCTGGGTGCTGAGAAGGGGAGGCCAAACTTCAAACGTGACAAGCTGGTCCTCATCCGGCATCATCGCAGGTGCATTCCATGGCTTGGAGAACCAAAGGCATCAAATGTGGGCCCGTTATGCTGGGTCTTCAAACTCCAAGTGCGCCACGTGCAGCGTGGTACCACTGGTTTCGAACAGAAACAACATGTCAAGTCCTCCAAGTTAGATACTGTATTACTGGAGAGCCATGACAATCACAAGGCATTGTGACTGCATGCATGACATGAATGATACTGACCGGTCATCCATCCTCTCATTCTGTCAGAGCAAATGTTTGCAAGGTCGAGTTTCCCTGAGTGGCCACCATGAAGCATGTTCTGCAGATACGTGTTGCAACCGCGGGCAAACGTTGTATTGTATTTTAGCATGCTCCAGCTTGGCTTGACACACTTACGAATATATACAATATATAATATACATAACATAACTCCTGCACTACTGGTCATTGATACAGAGATCACAAACACCACTCTGTCTCACCTCCATGATGGCATCCAACAACGCAGGGCGAGCGACCTGGAACGCCAATTCGCTCAAAGAATCTCATTCCGCCTGGGTCGACGAACCTCCTTCCGGATTTCTCCGATTTCTCCCCAGCTCTATGCCGTCGGACGGCCGACTCACCGCCAGACGAAGAACGCCTCGCCGCCTCGCCGCCTCGCCACCTCGCCTTTGGCTCGTGAGGTACTGGCTCAGAGACCTTCAAAGCACCTGCTTTGCTGAGATCTTCCATGACTCGGACCTCTGCAGGCATGTCCTCAGCACAGAATGGCTGGTTGCTCTGAGGACCATAAGGAGGGTGTTCATTGCCACAGTTGTTGGCTAGTTTTTGACTTGGCGTTTACATAGAAACTTCTGGGTTGGCAAATGTCACTATCACTACAGAGATGCTAGACAGGAAACGCGCACAATTGCAGCTGGGGGCTGTGCTGCGGTGTGTTAAAGTTTGGTGGAACCCTAGCAGCAAAAGCCCTGTGTAGTGTGGCGACAGCGGTGATTGTCTAGCCATACTCCCCACGCTGCTGGGTGCTGGATTCGCTGGGTGTAAGGCTACTGGACCTTTCTGCATTCGGTGCACACGTCTCCTGCGGTAAAAGAACAAAAAAAAACATAATACAAGGACTGTGATTGTAGAAATGCATAGGACTCTGGACCCAGTGCAAAGTTGAGCAATGCCTTGCATTCATCTACAAAGGCAGCTACGTACCAGGCCCGCCCTGGCAATCAGTTGATCCGACAAAACATTGGCACCCAGAATTCGAGAGCATAGGGTGGAGGGAGAAGTCCAAGTGTCTGGGTCAGTGTCTTCATCCAGGTCAGGAACGTGTCCATGCAGTTTGAGTTGTTCGTAAAGGCGGCTCTTCAAATAGCTCTTGCTCATGAGCCTAGTGTAGGCTTGAAGTGACCTGAAAGGCCAAGACAAAACATCAGGTCTCTGAAGAAAAAGATAGACAGGTACTATCAGGTTGTACAGCCATATCATGCCTTACCTCCCTTGTCTCCTTTCCATTCCTGCAAGATCATTTCAGGTTGCAAACAAATCCAAGCTTGCAGGTAACCATGTCAACCACGCCTGGTTAGCCCCTACCCTAGCAACCCATACCAAAGTCCTTTCAAACATATAATATATATATATATAGACATCGTGTCCTTGCCACGAGACAAAACATATGACCTATGTGCTACTTCGAGCTATCCCCATCCGACCAGGCACACGGCTAGAGCACTTGGGTCAGGGTGACTGTCTCGAAAATCCAGGTATATATCCGGGACAAAAAAGGATCACAAACTTGCACATCCCAGACACCAGGGTTTCGAGATTACCAAAGGCAGCGGCCGCACGCCTCCTTGGCCTTCATAGCGCATGAAGTCAAAGAAACCTTCACCGCCGCATCTGATCCGATGATCCGTCGAACTGAAGGCGCGTGGTCCGTCGAACTCGATGGCCCGGTTTTTTTGAACGATGTCTAGGAGATGAAAGTGAATGGCCATCCCCTTGAACCTACTATAATCTACTATATATAGCAGGTCGTGTTAAGACCATTGCACGTAATATGTTTAAAGCTATTCAACGTAGACTCCAACAGCTGCTAAAGGTGCTTTGTGGGTTCTACGGTATTACTGTGAACCTGAAAAAGTCACACAACACAAAGTGTCGCTCCGAGGGAAAAATGAAAAAAGCCAAAAAAAGAAAAAAGCGGCACACAGGTCAGTGTTAGTCAACATGGGTCCACACTCCTTGCCTGGTCTAAGGCTTGTCTCCACCTGTGCAGCCAGAAAAGCTCTGGAGAAATTCCCATACTGACGCGTGTAGTCCAGCATGAAAGGCACCGAGATGGTGGCGTGGCCTCAGTCATGCACCCACGTGCAAGCCCATCTTTTTTCACCATGAACCTACAGGTATAAAGGATGAAGAGATATGCTCACGCTTGAAGAATATGCTGTGGGGAGATGTGCTGGCATCTTTTTCACATGCAAGCATCACGTTTACTAGACCAGCCAGCAATGCATCAAAATTGAACGAAGGCTTAAGTACTGTCCCCATCATCTTCGTTAGAAACGATTAGACAAACATGTTAAGATCAGCCTCTGCTGTTTTTTGCGTATATTGCAACAGTAAACAGCGCATATCATTCTTCTAATCTTCTCAGAGCGCAGTCTTGACAAAACGAGACACAGCGCGTGAAAAGGGCTGTCCTCAGAGCGCAGTCTTGACAAAACGAGACACAGCGCGTGAAAAGGGCTGTCAGCTCAGGCCCGTGAGTGGAGCCAAATAATTTTGTGGTATCGCGCAACAAGTTCCTTAGGCCAAAATGAAAGGTCCGCTGCATGTCTGTTTCACAAAAGGTCTTAACATGTTGAGATGTTGCGCACACTTTTTGAATGTAAGACTTAAATAGACTTTAAGACTTAAGACATCTCAAGACTCAAGACTAGTGTCTGGTACGCAGTTTGCCCTGGTTTGTCTCGAAACTGCGCCAGTCTCGAGGCAATCCTCACACAGACCTGGCTTGCATTGGGACACCAATGCTGTGCCATGTTTTTGGGGCTGTGGGAGCCATGTCGAGCGGCGAGCTGGTGCTCGAGATGACGGACCAAAGGTTGACCACACTGGGAAAGCTCCTAGTAGCGTCGCTCCTGGTAGTATGGCCAGGAGCCCCTAGTAGCGTCCTTGCTCCTAGTAGCGATGGCCTTTGCTCCTAGTAGCATCTGGCATGTTCATCATATGTTCAAGTTTCATAATCATGAAATGGGTGCGACAGTGATCAAACACCATACTGCATGACATTGGCAATGATCTGGCCTCGGCAGGGCGACGACGCACCAGCGTGTACATGAAGGCGCGATGAAGCTCTTCCAAGGATATGGCATCAACATCCAGTACTCGTACCTTAGGAAAAAGAACAAGAACAACCCTTCAGGCTGCGCATGCTGCGAGAAGTAGCGAGTTGTTTCTTGGTCGGACGCTCATCCATCAGAACCCAAGACGGTGTGAACATGTTGGGAGCATCATGTCAAAACAGGCATCTTTTGGACTACTCAACGGTCTGCTCACACTGCTCAAGCTGTCTAAAGGCACGTTGCTCGGATTGGTTCCTCATCATTAAACTCGAACTGCCCCTTCCGCCTGCTTTGTCTGCCCTGTTTCTCATCCTTGTCCTGAGAGCGAGCAACAGCCATGAAGTATCACTTCACTTGTTCCTTCCCACTTCCCACTGTTCATCATTGAGGATCATTCACGTCTTTTTCTTTCTCACTTGTGAGAAAGCAATTTGGTCTTGTCACGTGTTGATCTAACTAAACACAAAGGCACTTACAAAGGTCCACCAAAACTGAACGGACAGGTGACCGGATCACCCCACGTGTAGAGCTTTTGTGTGCATACGCAGTCGAGGCAAAAGCGGAAGCAGCCGCCCCGACCCAGACGCATCAGCTGAACCTCCCACCCTTTGAGTATCAAGGGAAACACGGGGGCAGGATGCCAGCTGCTCAATGGTAACCCCAGCGCGTCAGCCTATCCCCTTACGAGCGAGCAACACATAGGGAAACACAAACTTCGTGTAGGCAGCACGATGTGAGTTGAGTGCAATTTTGTGTTCACCCACTGGTAACCCCTCCTTCTCCCGTGTCTGAGGCACGGCATCTCGGCTCTCTCCCGACTGCTCAGCTTTGGCCACCTCTGCAAGGCGATCCAGCCACCCCAGGGGTACACGTGCCAAGCGTTCCTCTGTCGGCCGCAAGCGCTTGAGGCCTCGCATGTCGATGCTGGGCGGGTCTGCATCCTGACACGAAATCCACGCGACGCGACGCGAAGAGTACATGGCAAGAGTGGAGATACTGACACCGGTGAATGCTGAATGGTCTTCCCGAATCGTCCTGGGTCCCTCGGTTCGCGGTAATTTCTTGGACGTTCTTGGATTTGCTATTGAAAGGTCGTGATCTGTGCACGGACCTATCATCCTATACGCAAACCCACAGCCCATCATCCAAGGTTCATTCGGTACCTGAAGAAATGACAGGGGGAGTTTCGTAACAGTCTCATTCTGGGTTGTTCTCATTTTGTTCTCAGCGATCTTGCTTGGGGGTGGATGGAAGTGTTCAATTCTTACCCTTCAATGTGTATTTTCAAAAGAAACCGTCTTGAGCTCTGTGAACCCAACCAAGGCAAAGTTGAGCTCAGGGTCCTCCTCTATCTCCATAGCATCTAGTGGCATTGGCTCCTCCGCGTGCTTGTGGAAGATTGGTGCTGCAGGTCGCAATTGCAGTGCCGCCTGAAAACAAACAGAATGCATGAGATTCGACCAACAAAAACTCTTGGTTGCTTGTGGCGGTTTCGCATCCAGAATGCTTACAATTGGTTGCCTGTGCAGCTTTCTTGCACCAGCCTCTTCATCGAAAATGTCTTGATCTTGGGGCTCCTGCTCATCTGCTTCCTGTGAAAGGCGTCGTGAAGCAACCACAAAAGCGGCAAACGATTCACTGCACCGCCTCCATGGTGGGTTCTCTGCCAAGGCCATCCATGCGTGGAGGAGCCAGGCGACCCAAGCCGCTGCGAGTGTCAGCTTCCCTGGAAAGTGCCGAACGGCAGGCACTAGACTTGAAAGGAAGCCTATGTCGGTTCTTGAAAGGAAGCCTTGCTGGAAGTCATTTTCACATATTTTCACTCTGTTTCACTCGCGAGGATTTGAGCACCCATGACACGATGTGTGACATTGGGGCCCTACATTGCAGGTTGCAACTGGAACAATGTCTTCGGGCAAACAAACGGCTTTGCGATGTTGGCCCTGCGGAGAATCAGGTCATCGTATGCAGCAGGAAAGAATGGCATCGGCGTCGTATGAAGGGTTCTGCTTAACGCCCTGCGATTCAGAACACTCAGATTGTAAGAGAGAAGCTTCGCTTTCAATGATGGAAGCAGCCCAGTAAACCAGTAAGCCCTGAGTTGCTGAGCTTCTATTTCTGCTGCATCGTACTGGGTGGCTTGGCACAAGGACGAGTCTGCAAAATGGTTGCCAGATGTTGCCAGAACATGCCTGAACTAGAACTAGACCAGGCGCAGCCAACCCAACATGGACATCGATCAACTTGCAATCATCGAAATACACATCCTTGGACATCCTCTTTGCGTCGCTCATAGCAATGCGGGTCGCTCATAGCAATGCTTGGTCTCACCACATCCGATCGGCCACTCCTTCAGTCGTCCTTCAGTCGGAGATACATGGGCTTGGTTCACATTGATGTCCGGCAGCCTCACTCGCATCATAGAGCTGGTTCAAATGTTTCCTGCGATTGGAGTCAAAGAGAAACATCACCCAGTGCAGCATTGGAATGGGGAACAGGATAATTAGGGACCAACCCCCTCGGATTGAGGAACACTGCATCAAGAGGTTCATCAGCGATCGCCAGCTTTGCAAGTTTCCATGAAGTTCCCATTCCTTACAAAATCCCTTGGGCGGTTCCCAATTATGTGCAATGTAGACGCTTGATTAATCAAACCCCCTATTTGGATGCGCGGACTTGCGAGTCTGTGGCGCTTCTACGTTACCCCTTGTCGTGATATTCACAACGGGTGTAAGTAGAGTGTGTGAGAACTGACCTGTAAAAAACCATTGAACATATTTTCATATGGTGAGTTTTATTAATCAAGACATTAGTCGCACTAATTGCAATCAAGTCGTGCAACCGAAGCCAGTGGCATGCAACTAGCATCACAAAACTGACGCCGCCGGCAGCCGAAACTCGTGGGTGGTGAAGAAACAAACCCACCGAGAGCCCCTCCCCCAGAACTTGCTACATCTGTCAGAACAAATGGGCTTACGGTACGTACGGGAAACAGATTCCGACCCAAGAAACTGAACACCCAGGGCTGCTTAAAAGCCAGAAATGGAAAGGAAGAGATAGCTTGGGACGGAAGAACGAGAGAGAGAGAGAGAGATCCCCAAATCTGATTGCTTAGAATCCGACGTTGCAAAGCCCTCTTCCTTGGTAGAAACTCGATAGGAATTACTGTCAAAAGACATGCCAGGTCCCACCCGCGCCCACTACTCCTCCAGCTGGTCATGCCAGAGATCTCTGATGACTGATCTGAAGAGTCGCAGCAATTGGCATCCTTGATGCAGCCTCTTCAAGAGACCGGGCTAGTTGCTAACCTTTCAAACAAGAGGGAGTTGCAACGTGGGTCCACTACAGCCCAAGCAAAAAAAAACATAGTTGCACCAAAACTCTTTGAGTCAAAAAAGGTCTCCCTATTCCAATGGCTGTGTCCAAATCTCTCGGGAGGGAAAAGGAAGGTAGCAAGGACTATTGCAAGAACTGAGGGGTGTTCTTGGATACAAGTCTACAGACTTGCTTGGTGGAATCAAGTTTCTCAGGAATATCCACATGATCCTTTGGTTATTGTTCAACCAACTTATGGATGCAAAAACTCTCCGAGGAATCTGTTGCACCCTTCCATCTTTTCTGAATATGGATGTGCAACAAAACCTGATGTGGCCGTGAAGAGTAAGAGCCTTCACATTAGCAGGATACTCTCTACCTACGAGTATCATGGTAGCTGGGGTTTCGTCGATTCAGCCCCATGCCCAGTCCTTTCACTCCTGTTTTTGGGGTGGGCGCAGGTTCATATCACAATTTGCCTCCAAACTTGGCCAGTTCAGTGCACTCATACTGCTCCGGCACGGCGCAAACAGTTGCTGCCTTGGTCTGGAGATCACCAAGTTCACAGTTGGAGATTACAAGTTCGGCACATCAGTGAACTCAACATGACCTGAATAGTAATGCTATTGTTCGAGTTTGCTCAATATGAACTGTAGTTGAGGCCAAGGGATGAAGAAAAAGTGGCCATGGAGTGGCGCAGGTCGCATCAATGAAAAAACGATGAATGAAATGAGCTGAGGTCAGTAGAGCTATAGTTTCTATTTTAGCCCTGGGGGGTAGGCCGTTAGAGGGAGGTAGGTTAGCTAGGGAGTCGGTAGCTAGTAGAAGAGGTAGCTAGTGGCTTTAGTAGCTACTAGCATGGACGGAGGATAGCTCACGCACTATTCATTTGGTTCCTAGGTTTTGTTGGGGGAACTTAACTATGTTAGCTGAGGTAAGTAGAGCTATAGATTAAGCTGAGCATAGCCGAGCCAAGATGAGATTCGCAGGCCTCATGTGAGATATACTTGGGTGCTGTCAGAGCTTCTGTCCCACGCGACGGGATTCGGATTGGGGTAGCTAGGTTTCAAAAGTAAACAACCCACGGTATCGTGACCTCTGCTGCTGCCCAGCACCTGGCCAGTCTTAAGGGCTGTGCCCCACACGACCAAGTTCTTTATAGCACTGCAGAGGCGTCATATTGGGACAAGCTTGGTCGGCAGTGTGCAGGGCGATTATAAATTGAGTCACACTACCGATTGTGCAAATTGCGGCCTCGTTGAATACAAAGACGATTGTACCATTACATGAGTGAACATGTACTACATGAGTTGGTGTGAATAAGTGAGGCAAAGGTGCAAACTCAGTTAAACTATTCTCTTATGCTGGTTGCTGTGGGGTGAGCTCAAATGAGAAGGTCAAGTCTACAATGCCACATCTGCTCCGATACAACAATGTCTGCGCGCGTGCGCTTCAAGTATCACACAATATGGCCATGCTGTTACCTTGCAGCCAATGTGCGGAATGGTCACAGCCCCCCTTCACAGCCATTCAGACCACCCGCGCCAAGCACGGCCAAGACGCACATGAAGAGTCTCGAGCATTCCATTGGGACAAGGCTGGACGGTTCCTACTGAGTCTCAATGCTTTGAGGGCGACTGCATGGCTCACGGGCAGCCCATGTCGGTCCTTCCACATGTTCCACCAAACCGCGCGGAGCAACAGCCTTGATCTCTGCCTGGCCTGGAACGACTTGTCCTCGCAGCGCGCACGCCAAGAGGAAGGCCTTGCCAAGAGGGACGGAAGGCCTTCCGAGCTTCACGATAAAACATGGTGAAACATGGCAAGCAGACGGGTTTGTTTTTCTTAGTTGCAGGGAAACTATGGGAAACTCGTAGGAGATGAGCCCCCAATTCATTCCGTCATCCCCACTGAGCACACGTTGACGTAAAAGAATCTGTCCCTTCAGTCAGCTTCTGAGCAGCTGAAAGCACATCAATCCCCACGACGGGAGCCAGTCCAAAGGCCATCACGTCGGCCACCCAACAGGCGCGGTTGGGATAAGAACTGTCCAAAGGGGTTCCTCGATGGCGATCAGAAAAGAGCCGCAAACTTGCAGTCGGTTTGAGATGTTTGAGTGCGCTTCGAGATGGCCTGCAAGAGTTGGTCGGTGGACCTGCAGCCTGCAGTGCCTGCAGATGGGTTATGTCAAGTCCGAAAGTCCATCGGTGTCTCTTCAGAACTTCAATTGATGCAGTGGCATTCAGATAAATTCAGCATGGTGCGGTTGGAGTCCCTTGCAGAAGTCCTACTGGTGAAGTAAACAAGGCCTGAAAAGACTGAGAAGGGTGGTTATTTGGAACAGAAATACAGTTCTGTTGGTGAAATGACTCGAATCCATGCCTGCCGTGAACTCTGCAATGACGGCGGGCCTCGATGCATCACTCTGAATAAAGCTCCGAGGCTATCTGCTTCAGATCTGGACAACAAACAAGGCATCCGTAGACTTCCTGGATTTCCTGTGCAGGTTGTTTCACGAAGAGTGAATCCAAGTCCGGAAGCTATGCATAGCTTGTTTCAAGTCTGTAGAAGGCTCTGCAAGCTAGTTGAGCTGAGTGCACAGCTAATGGTATCCATCGTAGCATGGTGCATCAGTGCTTAGAAAAAAATCGTGTCGAGTCAATCTTTAGGTCTGCTAACTGAGCTCTGCCAAGTGAGCTCTCGAATCAAGCGATGATTTGTGAAATGTCGTGCCCATGTATTAGCTGTCTTAGGCTCTCAAATTCAGCTTAGCCCAATATCGAAGTGTTCCTGCATTGATGGGGCATGCTGCCGCTGCAAACGAAATTTGCGTGCAAAGGTTGGATGGGGTGATGCTAGTGGTGAGCTCTCCACTGGACAACGGGATATGGTTTCTTGAAGCAATAGCACCTATCGCTAGGGTGGCCAGGTGGATAGGGTCAAAGACCACTAAATGCGAAAAGGTCTTGTGGCATCCTGTTTACCGTATGTATCACAATCAACTGCTTGCATTCATGATACCAATCCAGGATCATGACATCTGAGATGGCTAGCAGCACAGCCATGCGACAACAAACAAGTCGAATCTGTTGGTCAATCATAGTCCACTTGTCAATTTGTGCATGTCATCCTTGCTCAAAGGCCATGCTAATATTCCCTGTATCGTTCCAAGTTGACGATCCGTGAAGGAAATTGGGCTTCACAGTAGCGACCTGATATGACCTTTGTCACCTGGCGAGCTGAGGCTGGTGTTTGGCTCTTTTTTCTCACGCACAAAGACTGCGGCGCAGTCGCACTGCGCCGTTCTCTGTCCGATTTGGCACCTGCGAAACTCCGCAGTCCAACTCCCTGCCAATCCCTACGGGAAATGCTCATGTTCCGCGATGTCAAGTCACGTGTCACTACTCCATGGGCGTGCTTTCGCAGGAAAAGAAACGTGCTCGTCGGCACAGGGAGTCAGTGATGGGCACATCTCGTGCAAACAATGGAATCCGAATGACTCCGAGGCATGATGTGTCACTGTCCAAACACATCTAGCACAATTGTCACGACCACCAGTCGCACTCTTTACGCCAGGTCGTGGGCATTTGCATTGGCTTCTAAGGCGTCCACCTCACCCAACAGGTAGGCGGTCAGCCCGCTTTTTTGGTATGACAACGGCCTGGAACCTCCTGGCACTTGCAAAGGGAAAAGAACCTCCTACACGAGACATGCTCCAGAATTGCCAAGTCTGGACATCACATGTTTTGAGAGTTCGGAGATCAAAAATCTCGAGAGTGGGGATTGGGCAAAAGTGCACTACGCCAACAAGGTACTCTGGGGTCAATCAGCGGTGTTGTACTGCAATATCAAATCGCTATGGGTCAAACCGCGGGCCCACGAACAATGCGAACTGCAACGATGAATTGACAGAAGACATCAAACTACCACGTGCTTTGTCTGCTTGGTGGTGACCCATCCCCAAATAGACCAAATATGATGAAATATTCTATGTCTGCCATTGTGTCTGCATGTGATATCCAGACTTCATAGTTTCAATATCTACATGAAAGACACATTGTTAGAAAGTCTTTACCATATAGATTGTTAGAAAGACTTCACAATTACAATATAGAATAATATTGATTATATTTAGATTGTTATCCAATGACTTCACAGTCAGAAGTTGCCAGACCGCTAACACAGCAGCTTATCGCGCTGTGCCAGATGGCTCTCCAGCTAGAAGCCAAGAAGCCAAGCACCGCAGCCAAAGAAAACAGGTCACCAAGATAGCATGGGCTACATCTAGAGGAAAACCTGAATGACGAAGGATAATGAAGGGTGTTACAAACTAGACTCATCTTTTTCGCCGGCTCGATGCCTTCATAAGTCCATTGGGCAGGTGGGCCACGGCAGAATCTGGATAACTTTGTCTGCCTTCAAAGCAATCCACCTCCCTTCAAAGCAATCCGGTTCCACCGGGCTGTCTACCGCTGCATCCGTCGGTTCATTTTCCCACGCGTTGTCCGGCGTTCTTTTGGCACTTGCACCAATTCTTGATCTTGGCTTTGCCTTGGACCAGCCTTGCCCATGGTCTTGACGGGGCGCCAAACCTGTTGCTGCTCCCCCCCTCGTTGCTCTCGCTGTCGCCAAACCAGCTTGCCATCACTTTCCGCCTTCGAAAGAGAACGGCGCACAACACACACAGTATCATTCTATCCAATTGGCACTGCTGAAAGATGATATTTGTTGAACGATTCTCCTCGTTGCCTGTCCAAATACCAAATGGCAAACTCAGTGTGTGAGCAAATGCCTGCAAATAAGGAGATGCAATGTGAATCACAGCCGGTATGGCCAAAATATCTCTTGTGTGAAGGCTGTGAAGGATGATCAAAAGAAAGCTGACGTGCTGGGTCAGTTTGGGATGGGGACCCAACTGGTGCATGTTGCGCAGCTAAAGCCTGGGAGCTCGGTGCACCCCACGACCATTCCTCTTGAATAGGGTTTTATATTATGGTTTTATGGATCCCAAGTTGATGTTATGAACTTTTTCAAAAAATTGACGTCCAGCCTTCCTCCCGTCCCTTGCTTCCCCGTCCGCCTCCGGCCGGTCCCGGTGCAACCTGCGGCGTCGGAAGCGCGGTGCGGCCGTCACCTGAGACATCGACGTCGGACGTGAGCGGGGGCGAAACCAGTGCGGGTCCCCCAAAAGCATCGCGAAAAGCCTGGTCCATCATGGTCCCCCACAAATGTGAAGATAAAGGCACGAAGCATTAAGGCCTCTGGTGCAACTTCTTCATGGTTGTGTGGGAAAGCCAGCAATACAAATCAGGGACTTATATTGACCAGCCTCATATGCAATTTGCGGAGCATTTCTAGCATGATCCCCACACCAGTTCCCGACAAAAAATAACTAAAGCATACGTTGAAATGAGGGCTCAGTAGGATGGGCAAAGCCCCTCAGGAATAATGGCACGATACTTGTATCTCGATCTTCAACAATTGGCAAGTTCGGAAGGCTGCCCAGGCTACTTTTTGTGATTAGGTGGGATGTAGCACCGACGTAGCACAAGGTATGTCGCTCATCTCAGGGAATTGTTTCAACTGCATTGTCAAGAATGAATTGATACAAATGAAGTACATGCGCACAGAAGGGAGCCTCAAAGACACCCTGCTTTCGGGGTTGGAAGCTGCTTCTGCCCGCCTTCTCACAGCTTTCCACATCATCACCATTGAACTCGCCTTCATGTTCTCTTAATTCCTTGCCTTCTTCTTGTCTGGACTCTTTCGAATCCTGTTCACTGCCTCTCAAATCTTCCTCACGTCGCATCTTCTCAGAAGCGGCAGAAGCCGCAGAAGCCTGAGCTTGCTGCTTCGCCTCTTTCGGCTCGTGGTCCTCGCGGTCCTCTGCATCACCACCCTTCTTAGGCTCCTGCGGCTCCTCTCTTTCCTGCAAATTTCCTTCCTGGATCACATCCTTCTCTTTTACCTCCTTGAATCGTCATTCGCTGCTCAAAATTATGCTGCAAAAAAGCTAGCGCAACTCGCAGCAAAAGAAGTAGGATATAATCTGATAAAATATGATAACTTATGACAAAATACTTCATGATGTGTCCAAAAAGAAAAGGAGCACTCAAGTGTCATGTGGATCGCAACGCTAGACCATCACTGCTCTTGGAACACATGTCATATGAGGTGCTTTTTCGGATGCAGTTTGCACAACACAAGTGCTTGGCAACACTTGCATACACTTACTGCGTCTCGTATTATGACCAAGACTCATTGAGCGAACCATTTCGGGAAGCCTGGCAGCAACTGTCAATATCACTTCTTCACAGGACAGCCTAACTTCAAGAAGATGTTTTTTGGGGGATTACGTATTAAGAGCAGGAATCTCTACTCTCTCCGTTTCTGGTTGCTCGCGATGTAATGCTATCTGTCTCTTCCTGGATGATTCCTGAATGAGGCCTTCGTCATCACGTCTGTCCGTGATACAATCCGACTTGCGTTCGAAGACGAAGCCGCGGGCTGGTGGTGGCTGGTGACAATTGGGCGAATAAAACGACATGATAATGCATCAACGAGCATCTGGCCGAAGCTCTTGGAAACGAAGTCCAGAATGCACATGCAGGAAAGGGAGGATGGAAGAACGGCATATTCTCTTTTACTTCTACCCACTTGAAAGGTTCAGCTTAGAAACAACCTGAAACCACGACGCTGATGAGAGCAAGGTTTGGGCCTCCGGAGAATCAGCAGTGTCAGTGCGCTCCTGGAACTAGGGAGGTGAAGCAACAAAACATCCACAACATTGAGCCCTTTGTCTGAAATGGTTTGGACAGTGACCTCAAAATGGCTTGGAGACTTTGGTGACCCGGTTGAGTGATCTCGGGCTCCGATGTCCACCATTCGGAAGGTTCTATCATGTACACTCGTGATTGTTACAAAAAAACTCTTTGGATTGTCAACCTATTCAAATTAATCAAGAGTCTATACATCTATACTAATTATACAAAACTTGCCTTGATTGAGGTCTTTTTCCTGGCTGAGCTACTTGCCTCCACACCCTAGCAAGAAGAAACACAAACCTGCTGAAACACTTCAGCCGACCAGTAACTTGTCACTGTCTGATGAGATGCGGACTGTTGTGCAATTCCATTGGGGTTGGCTACGTCAGAGATTCCAACGCATGCACAGTGGCTACGGCAAGATCTTTGTCGCAAGTACATGGGTCTCAAGACGCGCTTCGAATGCATTGAACGAAGTGTGTCTTGTTATCACTTAGACCATCTTCCCAAGTCACACACACAGAGACTCGGATCAAAAAAGAGAGAGAGAGATTAAAAAAAACAAAAACAATACAAGACAAGCAACTTTACATCGTCAGCTTTCCCAAAAAGCAGCGTCCGCCAGCCCACGGTCCCTCTCTTGGGTGGCCTGGCATGGCTTCACCAGGCCCAGCATGGCGGAGAGCGCAGCGGTGGCTTCTTTCGCCTCAGCCTTTTGGATGCGGCGGCTCCTTTTATATGGTGGAGGTGGATGGGGGAGGTTATGGCAATTTCTGCTTTTGGATGGTGAATCCTTGGCCTTTGCAGGGTTTTGTGGCACGAAAAGTGCCTGCAAAAAAAAATAGATATTTAAACAGACAAGTCTAGAATAGCAGAGACTCCAAAGGAATAGAAAGTAAGTAGAGGTGTCTAGAGAAAAGTACTTTGAGATGTCTGACAAAACGCAGAAAAGTAGGTTTCTTGAGAAATATCTAGACAGTAGAAATCTAGTATTCTAGGGAGGTAAAGTGTTTTAGCAAAGTGATTCCAAAGATACCAGCAGAGACTTTGGGACAAGGTGATTCCACACAAAGATATATATATATATAGAAAAGCAGAACATTCTAGACTACATAGAAAAGTATATATATATATATATGGTTCAAGAAAGTGTATAGAAGTTGAGATGTCCTGCATTGGCGAGTGGGAGCTCGTCATGTATTCCCATCAAATATGTCCCCTTGGGGGGACACCTCGGGGCGATCTCCTCGTACTAGCGCTGGGGTTTAGTCACCCGGGTTTGCAGAAAGTCACCCGGCCGCATGGAAACGCAGCATTAGTCAAAAGTCACCCGGCTGGCGAAAAGTCACCCGCTTTGTTAAAACACAATGTAAACGCTCTACGAAAGTATGTTTGTCAAAACTGCTATACATCAAGAATTCACTGCCCCTGTGCAGGAAAGAACTAGTTTTATGTCGAAGTTTGCAGCGTTTTGGTGACCGAACCCCAATCAGAACGCAAGGTTAGGACTATCGTGAATCGTGAAGATTAGCCCCTAAACATAGATGCTCTGGCCCGGCTCAATTGGATTTGAATGAGTCAGCGATTCCAACAGTCACCGGTCTGGCTAGATTGACTTAAATATATGAAATGAACTGTGTAAAACCATTTTTCGTCGGAAACATGGCTACACTGGCGCGAGTGCCGTGCGAGTCTTTTCGATCCTGAGAGGTATCCACCTACCCACGTCGATTATCTTCAAATCACTTTTTGGTCACCTTCCCTCTAACCTGCATGGAAACGCAGCATCCAAACAATGTTGTAGACCTAATGCTCTTCCAGTTATATTGCCATCTTGCATCTAACCCCAATGGAAACGCAACATCCAGACGACTTTCTACAAGACCAGACGACTTAACACAAGTGCTTGTAATTATCAGAAACTGGGTGTTGAATTAGGTTCCCAACTTCTTATTTCCAGAAACCCAACGTAACACCAGCCTCGGCCAGGTCCAACTGACTTGCTATCCACCCCACATCCACCCATGAGGTCAACATGTTGTCAGTCAACTGTCACCGTTCGGCACCTGATCATTGGAAGCTCCTGACTTTGGCCTTGAAAGTCGCTTGGCCGTCTGCGACGCAGCCGAAACAAACCACTGGTGCGACGCGAGCGACGCGACATTGGGGCCGGTCTCGACGCCCGGATCCACGACGTTCTTTCGCACCGGTGAGATCACCATCCGAAGCAGATTTGGACAGTCATGTTGTCTCCCTTCATTGGAGACCATGAGAACTATGATGGAGTAATTGTGCTGCCTTTCATAGTGCCTTTCGTAGGGCCACCATGGGGCTGCGATTCTGGCTCCCTTCCGTTTCTCTTCGCCTCTCCGATTTGGGAGGGATGCTCTGCAGCCTGACCGGGTCCGCATCGGGTTTCCGAGGTCCGGGTCAGACAAGAAGGGATTGATCGAAACGGTTTTCCCATACATGTTTTGAAGAGAGATCTACTTACTGTGGTAGGATCCATTTTGAGGTTACTGCCGGGTTCCCGGTATGTTTTCTGTCGGCCTTGACTTGTCCAATCTTGTCCAAACAATTCAGACTTCAACCCTGACCAAACACATACACTGGTCGTTGACACAGGTATGAAAAAGGACCTTCTTAAGACCATCTTCCTCTACAAAGCGGCTGTGTTCCATGTCTATGTTGATGACCTGTGGTGTAGCCTTTTCACACTGTAATTGTTCAACTTCGGAACCTTGTGCTTGTTAGCTTGTTGCTTTACTACATGTTCTGCTGCTGCTCGGTTCCGTTGGTTCAACATCGCCTCCCTCGTCTGTTTCAGACTCTTGCTTTCTATCTCACCCACTGATGCACTCACACTGACAGAACTCCCTGTGAATCAAGAGGACGAAAGAGCCAGGCATGGACTCACACAGGGTTGCATGCTTAAGCAGCAGCCAAGATACAAAGGTGGTAGTTGTAGAAGGGGCTCCTGCTTCTCCAAAGCTGGATGCTTGGCAGGAGGCGGTTGCAGAAACACCTCCAGAATACAAGGCGTGGCTAAGCCCACATCGCCAAGGTGGCAAAATGCTGGAAGAATAAAGTCTCATGCAGACTGAGAGTTGAAGTAACTGAGACAAGTGACTGAATGTCAGGCGCACCCGAAAAAAGGCTCACCAGATGCTTTCGACACGTCAGTTGTCGGTTGTTTCGAACTTGAAGCATTGGCAAATGTACGGCAAATTTAGTTTAATTTAATTCTACGAAAACTTAATTCTAATTACTAATTCTTGTCTCTACTAGCTTCTTGTTCCTAGTAGTAAGGCCCTTGCTCCTAGTAGCGAGGCCCTGGCCCCTAGTAGCGTCCTTGTTCCTAGTACAAAGCTTCGCGTCTGGACCACCTGGGGCCAATGGCTTGGAGCTTGAGACCTCAAGCAGGATGCAAGTGGCTCACAAGGGCCCTTCTGGACACAGAGTCACAAGAGAAACTCCTAAAAAGCATGTGTGGAGAAAAAGGATAAAACATTATAGTATTCAAAAGAGTGTAACTCGGTGGCTAGAAGGAACCGGTACCGGCCGGTTCCACTCTACCTGATCCATCTTGATCCTCTTCCACTGACAGTCATGTTCTTCCGAGCCATCTAGGACAGGGCGGCAACCCATGCTGAAAACACCGACGGGGTGAAGGTCCCCAACTTGCCAGTGGCTGACGGACCATTTTCCCAAGCACAAGCAGTTTCATGCAGTTTCCATGCTGAAGTGATGCTTAACCATGATTCAGTATGTAACACGCACGATCTGCGGGCCGTGCTGGGCCGTGCTTAAGGATGATAGGTGACAAACTTCCTTATACTGACACTGATACTGTACACTTGATATGTCTCTAGTGTTGTAGTCCAAAAGCGCTTTGGGCGACTTGCAATCCAGAATCGGTGTTCTGCTTGCATCCCAGCAGCTGTGATACACCTGGCAAGCTTGATTTTGGTGATTACACAAGCAAATGGGTTGGAAGCGCTTGTAGTGACTATAGGCAAGCGATTGTTGATTCGAAGAAAAGGTATGGTAACGCGGGACCAACGCTCGCTGCAATCACCACCGTTCTGCAAGCAAAAAGTGCTTCATGAAGTAAGCCTTCGCCGTCTAGAGCAGCTTCCAAATTCTTTAACAAAACCTTAATCGTTTGTCATTCAACTGAAATGTGTTGCTTGAGGAATGTGAGCAGGGAAGGGTTTCCAGTGTGTAATGGTGCAGTAGGCTGGTCCGACAAAGCAATTGCTGCCCACCTTCTTTTGGCTTTTGAAGCAAAGCCTTGCGTGGAGGACAAGTATGAAACTCACTATATCTCACTATATACATTCAATAGTAATACAGCAGCAATACAATAATGATGTTCTTCAGCTGTGCTTCTAACCCTTCCACCAACAAGTTGGATCCACAGGGCCCGGCTTTCTGCTCCTGCTGCTGTTGCAGAACCTGCCAGCGCAGCTGCATACATTGATACACCACGAACAACGATGTCTTCTCCGTTCGATGGCAAACTCCGAGCTAGTTAGTCCAACAAGAATGTTGCAGCATTGCTCCAGTTGCCTGCTGGTGAGAGCACAGTTGCTGGTGTCATGCAAGAAACTACCAACAGTTGGAACCCTCAATTTACATGTTTCTTTTGCAAAAGACACGTACGCCGTATGCATGGAGCATCTGCAATTTTCTGCAGCCGATGGCTCCATGAAGGCATCCACTTGACCAGAACCTCTGGCAACCGGAACCTTCGTTCGGTTCGCTCCTTCCGGAACCTGGTGGAACTTTCGTGCCGAAACTTGAGAGGGTCCCTCTTTTAAACCAAAAGATACCCCCCACGGTAAAGGAAAATAATGGAAAACTGGAAAACAGTAGCCACTGAGGCTCCAGGGCTCAATTGTGGGCGGTGCCAGCCCGTGGCGAGATGCACCAGTCGCTTCTCGGGCAATGCTCTAGTTCTTGGGACCTAGTTCTTGGATGCCTTCTTTCAGCTCTGTCCTTTCACTTCTTTGGTTGCGATCTTGGGATATGTGATTTCTTCTTCAACAAAATTGCGATATTGGAGAGAGCCGGTGGCCCTTCAACGGCAGGACGAGATGTCGAGTCAAGCGGTGAGTCGATAGCCCTACACGAAGATACACGAGGCAGCTTTCTTGGGTGTGTCCTTTGTTGTCTTATTGTGGCAATTTGAGCGGATGGCGCCTCTTTGTTCCATGTGTGAGTCTTCAAGACTTGGCCTTGTGCAAGGGCAGTTCTGTCCCTGATTCTACGGCGAAGGCGGAACCTTTAGCCATCACCTTGTGGACATGATGCTGTGAACAAACTGATGTGCAGAAGGCATTGAGTTTGTGAGCAATCAGCCGAATCAATGAGTCACTGAGCTATATACATTATGCGTCCATGAGCTACATTGTTGGTGATCCATTCACGGAGCATTTCGCTGAAGAGCTGAAGAATTTCGGTGAGCTAAGATGAAGGGCGCTCTGTGCTTGGTCACTTGTTGGGCGGGGCTCAACACATATCTCCTCCACATTCTTTGACATTGAGATCCCAAAAGGGAGCGCAACTCGCGCAGTGAATGGGTACAGGAACATAATCTTCCAGCACGGGGAGTGTACTGTTGGGGAACCTGGGATTGGAAGACGTCCAAAGTCTAAGACTACGCACAGGAATCTTCCAATGGGCAGCCGCCTGACTCGCATTAAAGGATCCCATCGCAGTTCCGCCAAGATTGAAACATGTGATCCATGTGGAAAAATAGAATGCGTTGGACCAATCGCAGTTCGCCAGTTCCACATGTGGGCTGTGCATTATATTACGCTCTTTGGTGTTTGGATACGATGGTGACATTTGAAACCTTTCAGATCTGTCTGAAATTCTGCTGGAACCTCCTAGAACCTTCAGGTGTTTATCCAAACCTTTGTTGAAACTCTTGTCTGGAACCTTCAACGGGAACCTTCAGATCGGTGGGTGCAGTCACACCGTAAAAAATTATGAAGAAAACACGGCCAAGGACAGTTTTGTGCCTGGCAAGGTTAGGGCCAGGTCTTGGATGCAGAATACCCCTTTCCAAAGAGCTTCCCAGCTATGGCTATGACGATGACGAAAAAAAAAATGTTCTCGGTCTCTTGGCGCCTGTTGAAGGAGCTGCTGCTGCATTCCCTGGCAAGAGCGAGCGGCGCGCCAGTGCGTCAAGTTGGCGAACAGGAGGAACACCATCAAAGTCTTACATCTTTGAAGCATTATAATACTCTCTGTTGTGCTGATATCTCTACAAGTGCAAGGGGAAGACTGAGAAGAGAGAGAGAGAGAGACAGAGAGGCACAGAGACACAGGAAGCTTGATCGCTCGTGAATACACATACGTATGTCAGTCGCGCAGTAGGAGCTTTGATATGTCAAATGTGTGGGCTTGTGGGCAAGTGTCAGAAAAGGCTTTGTGACTGTTTGCCTATGAGGTGATCAACACGATGAACAATCGATCAAAACCTGTAATTAGCTGGTGTATCATCAGACGAGGTGCATCAGAAACTCCTACCGTGATGATCAAACAGTTGTGTGTGTGTGTGCGCGTGTTTATATTGCTGTCAGGGGATCACACTCCAATCCGCCTCAGCTCCTGCAACTGACAGAGTGGAAGAGCGGAATTGATGAGTGAAACAGGGAGATGTCGAGTGGAAGACCGTCGTTTATTGTCTGTGACCGTCGTCTAACACTACCCTGGTGACAGTGCGGGACACTCAAGCAGAATATGTGCGGGGTTGTACAGTTTCATAATATTTTATAAAGCTTTACTATGTTTACTATGCTCGGCTTCACCATATTTTACCTCTCACTTTCAGCTACATGATGCCCGGCATGTTATGATTTGTTCCCAATATAAACGCTGCTTCCAAGAAGTCACTAGGAAGTCAAACCCAAGTCCCGTCCTAAACCTTTCTAGACCACTAGACATAAACATCCGCCCCTAACATTGACACGCAAAACTGAGTTGCAAGGCTTCTGCGAAGATGTGAGCTTTGTCTAAACTGTTGGGGGGGCACCACTTCTACAAAAGACTGTCTGAGGCTATATACATCCTAGAGCTGGTCGCGACTTTGTCAAACGCCACTCCCAATCTGCTCACATCCCTACATGCAAATTGATCAATAAATGAACACAGGGCAAAACAAACCGTACGTCGTCCCTTGATGGCTCTGTCTCCATCTATCGGTCCCTGGCTGTTGCCTGATGATACTGCTGCTGCATGGCCAGTTGCTGAATCTGTTGTGCAATAGCCATCTGAAACCTGCAAGTTCAGTGCGCAAACAGCAAATTTTGACTTCGCGCAACACGTCCTTTTTCCAGCAGACGGCGATAGCACATCCTGACAAATGCAGCCCCCATATTGAGAGCCTTTTGGGAGAAGGGATCTTTGCCCTCACGTGAACAACTAGTTCAGCATAGCTCACCCAACTTCAGCTTGCCTCCTATTCATCCTCCTCCTCCTGACTTGTCAAGGTTCCAGCTGTGCGTCAAGAAAATAAGTAATGACTGAATTTTGCAATGTCCTAACTAACATCATATTCTTGCCGTTTTCTCACACAGCACATGCTTCCTGCGCCCCCTTCCCAGATCCCTTTGCGACTGGAGCCCGCGGATCATGGCCCTGAGCAGGAGGGCGAAGCATTCAGAGCCCGAAAAAGACCAACACATGACTGCAAGCAAGGGCCAAAAAATTGCCTGTGCTAGCAAAAAGAAACTCCTAAACCACCACAAAATAGAACATATATATACACGGTCAACCGCCAGGCCAAGAGCAGGGGGCCCCAGATCCAAGAAGGGGCCCAGATGTGACCAGGCTGACCGCAAGCAAAAATAAATGATGAAAGACAATTATTTTTGCTAAGGTCCACAACAAAGAAAAAAGTGGAGGGAAAGAACGAAAAGAAGAGAGTATATATACACAGTATACTGTATATTATAGAGAGAGAGAGGGAGGGAGAGATTCACAAAACGAGTCTCGCGGGTCCTCGGGTCCAAAAACGACAACTATACGACTCCAACGAGCTCTTTACCATCTTTACCGCTCTAGATATACATTATTGAAACTCATTAATTATTGTTATACTGTTATACATCTTTCAATTCTCCCAATGTTGATGCTTCTGATGGCATCTCTTCAGCTCTATTTTCCCGTCACTGGGGTCTTTTCGCTCTCACCAAACTCATCGAGCTCCCTTTCCACGAATCTCAAACGCACGAAATTTGCTCCAAATTCATCACCCTTGTCAAGGGGTCCAAATGCCCAAAAGACCATGAAGAAAGGTGAAATACATCCATGTCTGGCGATGTGGCTTCCCAACATGCCATGCGAAGTCAACCACGAGTTGCCCATTCTGTTCATGAAGAAATATAGAAACTAAATGAGAATTGGCCAGTCAAAGACTTCTTGTGGCGGAAAGACTGACGTCCAAGACACATAAGTCTCCTCCAGCTCGTCTCTCTCCTCCTTGGGATCTGGTCGCCCTTTGGGAGCCAAGGCCTGAGCCGATGGGTCCAACAGGAGTCACAACAGGTCGCATGTGTAGCGTCCGATCGCTCCGTTCGTAGCGATGCCAGGAGCCAGATGTGTAGGTATTATTGGCCAATATCTAAGTCGCATACTCTAGTATTGGCTACAAATATCTAAGTCGCAGATTGATTTTGTCGATGATCCTTGAAGTGGAACCCTGGCCTCTGTTCATATAAGTCATCTTCTTGGACTCCAATGTTCATTCCAGGCTTCGACTATAAACACGCTAAGACTCTAAAATGAAAAAGTATAAAAAAGAATAGCAGGTCGTTGCATAGCATTGCGTTCGAGCTGGGTGTTGAGTTCTTGCAAGCCAATATCATCCAATGCTACAGTAGATAAGTCAATCAAACTGCATCGCACCCGGCTTTGGCAAGAAGTATCAAGAAGTCGACCAATGCGCGTGAAGTCTTGTGAAAACCGTTGTTCTTAAAATGAGCTCACACCACTCCACAGTGTCTTGAAATTGCCAAAGGCAGCTCAGCAGCCGTTCCAATGATTGAAAGAGCAACTGCCAGTGCCGGAATGGAGAGAAAGTACATGCGGTAATACCTTCATTTGGCCCAAATAGAGAAAAGACACATCTATAGTAAAACCGTAGTAAAAAGAGCCTGAACGATTTGTGTACAGTTGCCCGTTTAGTGTCATGGTGGTGTCGAATAAATGTCTGACACGTTTCAAACCGGTGCCTGAAATTTGAGTCTCATGGTTGGTCTTAAACCGCTCCTTGAGGCTGAGGTGTACAGCAACTCAACTTCCCACTCGGCCGAAGGCTGCATGCTGATCAGTGTTCTACAGTGTTGCTCTTCTGAGTATTTGCATCATGTGTGAAATCCGGTCCGGTTGAAAGACCAAGGGGTATGTAAGGTGCAGCAAATGAGGCATCCACAAGCGAGGAAGCTCCAAAACCAGCGGTATTTCTCAACGATGCGTGCTCCTTCGGTCAATGATCGGTTGAGCTTTTTCTGGTTTGTGTATGTGCTTCACACCTGGGGTCAGCGGTTGGCCTGACACCTACAAAAAGAGGTCAAAAAACAAAAGTGGAGAGACTTCCTGGAAAAGCTGTTGCCTGGATGTGCCCAGTCACCACAAGTTCTCCATCAGCGATGGCTTGGGCTCATCATGCTCATGGTCCACCTAGGTTTGGTGTCACTGTGTCCCTTTAAATGCTGACGCAAGGGAAAGGCACGGTGCAGCGCTTTGGTTGGCGCAGTCGCAACCTGGTGCTTTAGACACAAGAAAAGAACGCCACCGGTCGTGCTGTTTGGCCCCCTGAAAGCGGCCGCTGGAATGGTGGTACGGCGACGGGAATGGCTTTCTCCACATGGCTCCACAATGCGTCCCAAGGTGGGCACAGCGATTTCGTTTTTGCCCTAACACAGTGGCTTGGTGCCCTCAAAACCCCCGGAAGAGAACACGAACCCGAAACTGGCAAAAAAGATTAGACGACATTAAACAAACATATAAACTTTTCGGGCAAGTTGCAAACTTGATGTCCAGCAGGCTGAGAAAGTTGTCTGACATTTGAATGAACCATAATGAACTGAAGAGGAACACTTCAGGTGGATTGTTTCTCAAAAACTTGTGCCCTTCTTCCCATCTCTTCACCCCCTCTCTTCCCTGTCAGGTGACATCTGGGGGATCTCCAGTGTCCTCATCCTCCAATTACGGGCACAGCGGCACGACAAGCTGACCCTTCAATACAGTCCATAAGTGATTCAATGCCGGGACAAAACCTGAGTTTAACTCGATTTGAGGAGACACAACCATTGACTGTCATTCACTTAAGTCTATTGTGAAACTGTTAAACTACGTCAAACTACATGAAAGCCAAGTCACCTGTCCTTGAGAGCATCTGCTACAGCCTTGCCGGCACCTTCATCCTTGCCCGCTTCCAACGAATGGCTTGCTTTGTCCTGGCAACGTTTGACACGACTAGCACAGGCCGCCTCACCTCATGGGGAACTACGTCCGGGAAGTGTCATCTGGTTGTACAAAGGGGGACGATTGTTTGGGGCAGCACCAGAGCACGTTCAGAAAGCATCAGACTGAGGTCATGTTGAAAGGGTGAAAGGCCCCGTGGAGATTCCATGGACAATATCTCTGGCACTGGACCCCGAACAACGATAAACAATGATAAACAACGTGTGTTCCAAGACCCACCACACAGGAGCTTCCAGATGATGTAGCATGGGAGAAGGTTTTAGATGAACCTGTGTCTCGCTGCCGACAAGAGCAAGGAGCTTCCATCTTCCATTGGACGAATGTTGGAGAAAGGACTAGTCAGCTAGGTGGCGAGACAACAAGAGAAACGAGGAGAGAAGAGAGAAGCTACAAAGGACGGACAAGGTTCGTCCAGCAGAAACTCGGATTGACTCCTGGTATGTCGCATTCTACAGTGATGAGAGCCGTTTCCAACCGGTAATGGAGGCTGGAAGAAGTTTTCTGAAAACCCCATAGACATAAAGGCAAAACACAGTTGAAAAAACAAAAACAAACGCATATGTTTTGACCAAGGTATAAAATGTCTTATTACCTACCATGACCCGCTTAGGAAACCTGCACGGGTATATAATAGAAAATAGAAGGCAGCCTGGAGATCGAACAATGGAAAAGTACCGCCAGAAGGATTCCATCGAATCGGTGCAAAGCGGAGCGCAGCACCTTCAAATCGTGCAACTGGTTCGAAGCGCTGCTCGCAGCAGAGTCTCCAGCATCTTGCAAGGCCTGAGCTTCCGCGCGAATGCTGCAACCAGAATATGCATTCTATATATATATATATATACACAATATATAACTATATACATGTTTATCTGTATGTGTATATATATATATGTTGGGTCTATCTTATTACCTGTAACAGTGGATGATGATGGTTACTAAAGGCCTTTCTTTAAAATAGTGATAATTGGTTGCTGACTGTTGCAGGTCACAGGACAGACCCAATGTATATGTACAGTTTGCAGCAAATATGCTTAGGAGTTAGCCTCATGTTGTGATCATGTGTTTCATCATCTGTTGACAATTCCTCCAGAAGAATGAATGAGAATCAAAGCTTCAGCTTGGACCATAATACCTGACAAATTCATGTTGTAAGAAGACGCTCTCAAACTTCAGGATTCAGGGACTGAACTGCCGAGATGCCTGTGACAAAGGGTCCTCGGCTGTTTCCTCGCAAAAACTATGCCATGTCTCTCAACGCGGAAACCTGCCTAGGGCCTAGCCGATCCTGTGATTCGATGTCGTGTGCTGTTTTCCCATCCGAAACGACATTCCTGCTGAACAGTCCAGAACATGGCTCTACCTGAACTTCCGTTTGATGCCTTTACGGGGAATTGAAAGGTTTCCGCAAAACTCGAGAAGCTGAGGACTTTCTGCTGCCTCCGCAGTGGTCTCTATATATCTCCATCTATCTTCTACCTAAGCCCCCCAAGAATGGTTCCGCAATATGGGAAAACTGGCCTCTTCTTTCTCTGCTTCTTGGATCTCCATAGCCTCTTGGCCCTGATTGAAGCGTGATCACCACGGCGATCGCCAGTCCATCACAGCGGACGACAACAGAAATCCAAGAAAATTGATGCTCGATAGTCCTCTATGTTCGGTTCTTCAGTCCGTATCTGGCGGTCCGTGGCGAAAACACCGCTGCCAAACCTTTTTCCTATCTAAAAACACTCTGCTGTTGGGCAAGAAAATAGCCAGCTGGCCACAGGACACCTCAGAGAGCTTTGCCATAAACTTTGTTAATGTTTGCCCATAGTCCGGGCCTCCGGTGGTCTGACTCGTGTCTCCTCCGCGTTTGGAAACCAAGCAGCAAAGCCTGCCAAACAGGCTGTGCACAGCAATGGACTATTATATCTTCAATTGGATTCTTGAATCTAGAATGCATCACTTAGTGAAAAGGAACGGAAACCCGGTTCTTCAGGATGATTTCGTTTGCAGCATGATCCCACCAAATTTGTCCTCTTTCAATGCAAAATACGACAAAACCACCAACAAACCTGGCCACTTCCGTCAGCTCCCGTTTGTCCGACCCCGATCCGGCCAACCTTCCGAGCGCACCCGCATAGCACGTGGCCCCAGTGCGGCTGGATCGCCATTCTGCAGGAAGGTACTGGCCTGTGCACTTGTGCAATACTATATTATAAAGCTACTGGTAGCTTCTTGTTACTAGTAGCGATGGCCTCCACCTAGTAGCTTCTTGCTACTAGCAAATGTGCGAAGACACTCCGCAGAATCGTCCTTTGCACAGTGTGCGCGTCGAAATCAAAAATGTCCTGCTTCAGCAACCTGGTCCTGGCTTTTCCCTGTTCAAGACTTCCCAAAAGCTTCGACACCTCATGGCCCTCGGATGCCCTGAAAAACCCGACTGCTCCGTTGGCACCTTTCGTGCTCCGGCACCGTGGAGCACCAGAGTGTTGTCGCTCACCTGAACCGGTCTCAAGTTCTCAAGCACCATGGTGACCGTTTCCACTTTCCACACAGGTTCCAACCGTGGAGTCCGTGGAGTTCTGTTTTTGGCCGTGTCAGGCGTGTCTCAGAACCTTGGGGTTGTGATGATTCACCAGTTCACACAGGTCTTCTTGCATGGTGGGATTTCTTGTCTCAACCGATCTCAAGCTTCAAGCAAACTTCTTCAAGTCCCGAGTCCGAGGACGCCTCGTTCCAACGGTCGAGTCCAGGCATGGTGCAGAGCGTCACAAACACGATCCAACAACCTTCTGGACCACTGTACCAACGGATCGAACTTCAACTACAGTAAGTGGTAGCTATTCTGCTGGGAGCGTAGTCGTTGCTAGACTGATTGCTTCAGGCAGCTTTCACCTGATCTCCTAACAGTCATCTGTTTCACGCTGCCGCT
The DNA here is from genome assembly GCA_963970005.1 of Durusdinium trenchii. NCBI lineage: Eukaryota > Dinophyceae > Suessiales > Symbiodiniaceae > Durusdinium > Durusdinium trenchii. Next base: position 839,256 of record CAXAMN010013780.1, read on the forward strand.
TCCTCCGCTGGTGAACCAACGGAACCTGTTCAATAAGTAAAGAGCTGGAAATGGCTGGTGCAGGCACAAGCCGTAAAGAGCTGCAAAACCGTTGGCTGGCAAAAGACATGAAGCAAAAACACAAATGACATCAAGCATAAGCATACAAGCAGGCGAAACCATCTGGCGCACCTTTCCAGCACTCCTTGCACCTGAACAACCACCTGGCACAACAACTTCTGTCATGATCTTGATGGCGATATGATGTATGACTCACTATATATTCTGTTGTGTCTACGAATCAGCAACAGGGCGCCACACTTAACCTCATGGAGCTTGACTCAACTCAGACCTCGAAGGCCACCACTCGCTTCGCTATCTTAGCTCAACTAAATGGTGCCGATTATGTGAAGCGCAGGCCACTTCGCTTCCTCCCCTTCCCAGCCGATAAAATCGCCTGCATGCTCAGCATCTGGGTGTCCTCCCAGGCCTGGCGACGGTCGTCCTACCAGTCGTGTGAGAGGAGTGTCCTTGGACACACCCGTGTCAGGATGGATGAAAGATGATGGAAGCCAACCCAACAGATACGGGTACGGTATGGGTCAGTATGGGTGAGTGAAGCAGAGAGGCCAAGGCACATAGACATAACTAAAGCAGCTTCATGGATACAAAGTGTTGTGAAAAGAAACACATCCAAAATCCAAGTCAGAACCAAAGAGTGGTGAGATGAAACAAATGGAGCAAAGGATTGTGGTCAGGAGGTGCGAGGTGAGAGGAAATTGCATTGGAAGAGAGCTACATATGATTCTACTCCGCTATACTCCACTGAGATTGGGTCTGATGAGACAAGGTGAGGAGTCACGGTTTCACTATTACAAGTGATTCGTGGAGACCTTATCTCTCTGCAGTCCTCAAAGAAGTATTATGCAACACCTACCTTCCTCATTTTGCAGGTTGAGAAGGCATCCCTTTCCCCCTTCCGGAAGGTATTGAAATGAATGTCAATTCACGTGCCTTCAACTTTGTCTGTTGTGAAATCAATCCTTACCACCTCCCCTCTTTAGGTAAACAAGACTCAGACTTTGCAGGACTCATTTGTTCTGAGTTTCATGCTTGCTGCACTTTACCCACGACAACCAAGGCTAGCACGGCAGCCCCCTTCTCCTGCGCCCTTGGGTAACACGAGCACATGCAACGGGCATGCTTCACCGGGAATGGCTTATGCCCTTCAGGACTTCAGAGTCAAAATCAAGCAAAATGTCAGCGTTCTTGCTACTAGTAGTAAGGCCAGGAGCCCCCAGTAACGTTCTTGCACCTAGTAGCGATGCCCTTTGCTCCTAGTAGCTTCTTGTTACTATCTTTGTTTCATCATAACCCAGCAATTTGCAAGTCTCTCTCCCAGCACAAGTGCTTTTTGTTCCCTGAGCAGGAGATGTAGGACTATGTCTTGTCTCTGCCTCGGAGCACTGTCTGCACTCAAGCACTCCCGGACTCCCCAAATTCACCTTTCACATCCAATAATATATGGATTTTCAGTCCTCGACCCACGTGTTGACTTTGGACCGAGTGACTGTATCCATCCGTCTGGGGCAAGCTCAGGTCAAGAAGGACCTGTCATGATCCAGCAATCGATCGTGTCACACGCGAGACGCGTCACGTGAAACATCCAGACATGAAGTGCTCAGGAAGAGACCAACATGACCAACCAACGTGCAAGAAAATTCAGGAATAATCTTGATCAAGTATGTGTTGAACTGAGAAAAAATGGTGCAGCATCTCTCTTGAGCTTGCAAAAGGAGTTGTACAACCCCGTCTTGAAAGCCACTAGACAAGTGAGGCACTAACTTTAGTATGGCCTTACTTCCACGTTGCAATCCAATTCAATATCATTTCAATATCTCCTCGAATAAGGAAACTGAAGGGAATGCCTCGATCTGTCGAATCTAAGATAAGTATTGATGAGTCGCATGCTTCTCCCTATGATTCAGGCCTGTCGAAACCGCTGGAGCCCCATGTCATATTTCTCAGGCGAAATGACGTAGGACAAGCGAAAGTAGGGTAAAGCTTCGCCTCAGGGCGATTGAGGGTACAAGCTAGTGAACTAGGGAAAAGCTGCATGCATCTCCACTTACATCCCACTTACCCCACTTATATTATATACATCCCAATTACCCCCCAAGTCCAATTTCAATGGCTTGGCAGTTTCGCAACTCGAGAATCAATCGTGCGCAGCCTTGGGCCGCCAGATTCACTTCGCAAGGCGGAACTCATCAGACTGTCCAAAGAAAGGCACGAGCCGTTCCCCGAGGCATCCCAGCTTGCCTGTTCGCACTGGGGAGCAAAAGCCCCCAGGCATTGGAACAATCTTGTGCCGAGCCATGCCTGAAGAGACACGGGGTGGAGAACTAGGGACGCCAGCTGTACAGAGCTGCCAAAGTACACCCTTTCTTGCTGATGGGAGTAAAAAACGCTGCAAAGATCCGGAAAGTACAAACATGTGTCCCAGAGAGATTAGAAATGATTGGAACATGATGCTCTTTGCTAACCACCCACCCACCCACGCACGCACGCTCGCTCGCTCGCGTCATTTGACATTTCGTCCTATTCCTCACAACACTTTTTTGTTACTACTAGTAAGGCACTTGTTACTACTAGTAAGGCACTTGTTTCTACGCATCACCAAACCCCCAATGAATGTGATGCAGCAGGGTCAAACAGCATTGTGCGCCGTTGATGTCTCAATAACCCCAGACAACGCTGCCGTTCAAAACTGCCCTGCCCAGCAAGAGTCTTGTGTTTTGCATGTGTACACGCATGGCCTCATGTTGAGGGTACCCTTTGTGTCGCTGAGCAAAATTCTCCCGCTGAGGCTCCCTGCTTTCCAACAGCTCCTCCAAAGTAAACCTTCGAGGCCGCAGCATTCGCAGCCACAGGAACATCCCCGCCTGACCAGCAAAATATGAGAGCGTGAGCTTGTTGTGTTTTGTTGTAACCCTTTCCAAGTCTTGTAGCATTTCTGGCATGATCTCTTTGTGAAAAGTAAAGCGCGCCGTTTTGGACACCTCGGTTTGGGCCTGTGTTCACAGCGTGATGCTAAGTGCATTCCAGTGTGCTATGTGTCTCTAGGAATTTGCTGCTCATCTAACACCGCCCTTATAGCATCTGGAATGCAATGTGTGCATGGCTTCATGGTTCGTACTGTGGCGCTGTTGGCCAGGCGCCCACATCCTTCATGATGGTAGCACGTACTTGTCCTTCCCATGTGCCAGTGTTGTCTTTCTAGGGTGAAACGTGTGTTCTGCAGCAACTCAGTCATCTGCTGCTTTGCTTCGTTCTCGGTTTCTTTTGATCTCTTCTTCCACAGCTCGGCCACTTCCCAAGCCTTGGCAGTGTCTTCTGCCATTCTCTCCATCTCCATTGCTTTCTCATCATCTGTTCCGGCCAACCTGATGGCCTTTCTTTTGGCTTCATCTCTTTCTTCCTTCACATTCTCCAGCTCGAAGCGCAGCTCAGAGCACATGTTGTACATGCGCACCACTTCTCTTGCTTGTAGATCTCGATCTCGTCGGGCATCTGTCAGCTTCTCCTCATGCTCAGCAATGGCTACTTCCAAACGAACGATTTGCCACTGCATGTTGACTTTTTCTTCATCTTCATTTTGCCAAAGGTGTGCCCTTTGAACCTCATCTGTGTTTGCCTCATTTCTCACAAGCGGTCTTGCGACCACATTCACAGCTCCTTCATTCTCATTCTCCTCGATGGGCTCTTCATGGAAGACGAACTCATGGCCCCAATGGCCATTCGTGCCAGGCTCAAGGCCCCAATGCTTGCCAAACAGATCATGGTGATCAGTGGCCGAATCCACCAAGCCTCATCACTTCCATCTTCACCTTCTTCTGGGCGCTCGACTTCCGCTCCTTGGCCTCCTTGTAGCAATGACAAAGCGATCACCAGGGCCACCTTAGCATTTGCACCCATCATCTTTGCCATCTTTCCTGTATTCTTCTTCAGCTGCTCCTTGGCCTTTATCTCTTCATATTGCTGCTTCCCAATCTTTTCGTCATCCATGTCGACCATCTTGATCAGGAATTTCAGGCCACTCATTCTTGCCCTGCTCAAAATCTTGGTTCCAATGTCGCTGGTGTTGACGGCCTGTAATCCTCAACTCCTTTGCAACCACTTTCTGTTGAAGCCACAACAAACCAGCTGCAATGTGGCGTGTACGCCCCACTCCAACTCGACCTGCAAGAGCCCGAGCCGCTGATGAATCACTCCGGCAAATCATGCCCAGGTCTTCGTTGGTCAGGAACTTCCAGCAGTGCTTCAGAAAGAGTCCTTCACTGCATCCACCGACCATGGCCACATACTCGCTTTCTCCTGACGAGAGTGCAATGGCTCTTTGACTTCTCACATAGCTCTCCAGCAAGCACCCATCCAGGTAGATCTGGACTGAACTGACACTCTTCCTTGTGTCTCGCTGGCCTGCGTAGTCGGCGTCACACACCACCTCCAGCATGCTCTTCTTCTCTTCATTGAGATCCCATTCATAGATGTTGTCATCATCATTTAGCGTGCTTCTTCCTCTGGGTCCGTGCTCGGGACCGTGCTCGAACAACAGTCCTTCGTCCATAGTCCCCAGGAGATACGAACTCACGTGTTGCATGGCTTGCCAGCTCTTCTTTGTTGGCTGTTGCATGAAACCAGCTAAGCCCTGGGCAACATACTGGACGTCAGGACGATCAGGGGAGATGTAGAGCAGCTTTCCCACACAACTTCGATACTTGGTGATGTCCTCATACTTCATGGGCTCATCATCTTTGCTCAGTCGATTGAAAGGTTCCATCACCAGGGGTCGTTCGATGCTTCCGGTGCTCCACATTGGTGAGTTTGGCCAGTTCCTTGATGTGTTGCTTGTCTGGCCTGATGGTGATGCCCTTCTCAATCAACTCCATCTCTCGCTTCAAGTAACTGAAGCTCCCCATGTAGAGTGGACCTCGCTTCTCTGTCTTCCAGCCTTTGATTCCCATATAGCTGATGAAACTCTCCACTTCCAGCTCATCGCCAACCAGAAGTAAATCATCGACATGGATTGTGAGGTATAGCTTTCCACCTGTCTCACTGCCTTTAGGTGCTTCTGGCTTCTTCATCATGGTAGGCTGCATCGTGTCTTGCACCAATCCAAACTCTGTTGCAACCTTGCAGAAACCCTTGAACCATTGGGCGGCAGCATTTCGTTGTCCAGGTAGATTTCGCTTCAGCCGGCATGTACCATTTGCAGTCACCACCAGCGCTTTTTCGTCTTCTGGCTGGTCCATCAGCAGGAATGCATCTTTCACGTCAAGAGTGTAAAGTGCCAGTCCACTCTTCATCTGCCGTCGAAGGAGCATCCTCACGATCACTGATGCAGATGTTGGTGCGAAGGCATCTTCAGTAAAGACTGACCACTTAAACTGCCTTCCAACCAACCTTGCTCTCCTGAACCAGCCTCCTTTCTCGTCCCTGTGCTTCCAGGTGATGACCATCTTTGATGTCAGCACATAGGATCCTTCTTCTGCTTGTTCATTCTCCTTCAGCTTTTCGAGGACGCCCATCTTTTCCAGCCTTTCTTCTTCATGCCTGCATGCTTCAGCATCCAGCATTGCTAGCTCTTCCTCATCGACTTCAGGTGGCTTGCCAATTCCTTTCTCCTCGCCTTCATCTTCACTGATCTGGTTGAGCTCCTCTTGCAAGATAGCTCGTCTCCACCTGGAAAATCTTCTTGGATGCTGTTCACTCTTCGTTTCGGACTCATCCTCCTCTTTTCAACATCCTCGTCATCCCAGGGTAAGGCGTACTCTCTTTTCGTGCCCAATGGCGGGGTGACTGGTGCCAGATTGCCCACAATCTCCTCCAACCTCTGCTTCTTTGGGCTTGTTTCAGAATCCAATGCTTCTGGCATGAAGTTTCTTGCAGGTTCACCTCGCATTGCTTCTGGGATTGGCAACCTTGCCATCTTTCGCTTTGGGACCTCTATCTCCTCGGCTTGAACCTTCTGATGTGCCTCCTTTGGACCTGAGGATGAACTCATGGCTTCTCTTGGCGGCTCTGGTGCTGGAGTCTTGGGCACTGAACGCGCCGGTGTCGCAGGCATAGGCATAACCACTGGTGTTCGTAGTGCCGGTGTCTTGCTTGCTGGTGTTGGAGCTGCAGGCGTTCTGGCCGGTGTCTTTGGATAGCCTTCTGGAGCAGGACCTGGTGTGATAGGACCATGTCCGTACATTCTCATGGCCACCTCCTCTCCAACCATCTTTGCTTCCTTCTCCACTTGCTCTTCACCTGTGGCTTCTTCAGCTGCCTCAGCCAAGCGTTGTCTTGCCGCGAACTTGGTCTTCATGAGAATGCCTTGGACCGAGTATTGCCACGGGAGTCCACGGCAATGGATCAGCATCTGGCCATCAAACTGATCTGGAAGTCTTCTGATGGAACGGGCCTCTACTGCTCCAGACCTTGTCAGGCATATGTGGCTATCGCTCCATGAACTCTTGCCAACCCAGACACCTCGTCGATAAACAGGTTCCCCTTTGTGCTTGAAGGAGGTGACATCCTTGAAGAGCACGGTCTCACCCCATAGTGCCACCCTGCCAACATATTGACGATCTGTGAGCATCTCACAGGACGTGGCTCCATTGATCACTCGATATCGAAGCATCAACCAGGCTGCATGCCTGAAGCTCCATGGATAACAATGCATGTCTCCAGTGATCTTCACGCCACTCTTCTCCTCTGCATATTGCCTCAACGTGTTGGCTAGCTTGCGGACAGACTGGACTGCTCTCTCAGCCTGACTGTTTGATGCATGCTGATCTCTTGAAGTCGTCCTCACCTCTGCGGTGAGACCAAGAGATGCACGGGCGTGTTGAATTGCTCTGAGCACCTGCCGAGTGGCTCTCTCTCCATCCGACTGGAAGATGATGGGTTGAGTATTGCAAACCTGCATACTGAATCTTGTCAGCTCCTCCGTCACCTGCTTCAAAGATGCACTTCCTTTTGCCTGTACGGGAATGCACAACGTGGCTTTGGACTCTGATTCAGCCACGTACAAGGCAGTGCCCCATTGCTTCTCTTCTGGCGCATCGGCCGTGTAAGTGAACCCACAGTCAAAACTAATCACCGGTCGGCCTCTGTCTTTCCTGTCACTTTGATCTTCCTTCATTCGTGGGTCCTCTTTCGATCTTGTTGCCACGCATTGCTGACACCACGGCTGAAATGGGAGATGTGTCAACTGGCGCAATTCTTGTTCATGTCGAGAGGGCAACTTTGGTGTCTTCAGAGGGATGGCTTCTCTTCTGCTTTCAGCGAACAGTCTTTGTGCAACTTCATATGCCATCTTCTCCTCCTGTTGATGCTTAAATCGCTGCAACCTCCTCAGGACTTTAGTCTTGGACCCTGATGTGGCCAATCCGAGCTGCTTGCAGATCTCCTGAAGATCTTTCAACTTTGTCTCCTTGTCAAACCATGTTTCATCGATCTGCACTCTCAGCTCGTCAGGATCCACGAACTCCACATCTTCCAGGATCTCTGCCCGTCCTCCACTGCCTGCTGCCAGCATAGGAAATTCTCCTCCTTCTTCATCCCTTTCATCATCGGGCCAGGATGATGGCTCTCCACTCAATAGTGGATACTGGCTCACTGGGACCTCTGAGTTCAACACGAAGTAGTCCCGAATCAGTCCTGGGGCCACAAACGTCAAAGCTGACCTTGGACCTGCCGGTAGGGCTCGGAAAGGCAATGGTGTGTCCCTATATGCCGCTAGGCTTTCGATCTGCTCCCAAGCACCTGAATTGTCCTTCTTCTTCACGAGTGTCATGCGTCCACACCATTCAGGACCAAAGGACATGCTTGGGTCAAGGAAGTGGGTGGCTTGTGGACTCGAGTGCACCACTATCCCATTTGGCAAAGCATGCCATCCCGGCACCTTCTCCAATAGGCCTACCTCTCTTGAAATGAAGCCCTGCAATGAATGCCCTTCTCCTCGAACAGGGAACACGTGTTGTCCGGCCTCCGTCAGTTCCTCCATTGGGCTATCTGTCAACTCCATTGGCTCGCTCTTGACTTCAATCTTCTTCAGTCGCCACTTCTCCCATCGAGCCATCTTCTCCTGCACTCTTCCATCCTCACTGCTGCTTCCTTCAACCATGATCTCGCCTCCTGACTCTTCAGTGGTGTAGCCAGGTGAACGTTGTGGGATGTCTTCATTCTCCTTTAGTCTTGACTTCTTCATGGGGTTCTCTTCCACTTGAACATCATCATCCGTCACCACCTGCTCGGAGAGCTCCTTCATCACTGCCAAGGTCTCGTCTTCCTCCTTGGCTACTCTCTCCAACTCTATCTGCTCCTCAGCACTTCTCTTCACTCCTCGATCTGCTTCCGCCTCCTCGGGGATCTTCTTCTCCTCCTTTCTTTCTTCACCTTCGTTCATGGCTTGGGCTCTGTCGTTTGCTGCCATGGCCTCAATCTCCTTCTTCTGCTCTTCGTCCACATCTTCTTCAGCTCGAATTGCACAGACCTTCACATCCATGACCAGAGAGTTCCTTTCGAGCCTGGCCGGGATCTGCATCTTCTTCTCAGGGTGCTCCAAACATAGACCTTGGTGATCACGCGACAGCACCCATCCTTGCCTCAGGAGTCGACCAAAGCTTAGCAATGGATGTGTCACTCCGACTCCCAATGCAAACTGCTCCACGAATTCCACCATTTCTCCACTTCGAGTGTGGGCCTGAAGTCTCAACCTGCGGTTCCCAGCACTTTTGATGGCCTCTCCTTGTGCATCGACCATCTGAACTGACCGTTGCTGTCCTGGTTGACCCATCTGGTAGTACTCCTCAGGTGCAACAGAAACATCTGCTCCAGAGTCGAGGGTCATAATGACTGTAGGCGCCACACTTTTCACCATGCACACTCTGAACATGTCCAACTCCGTGTCCTCACATTGGGCTCGTGCATCGTGGCTCCCTGTCTCCTCCAACGATGAAGTACTTGGCGGCTCATCCTCATCTCCACTGTGGCAGTCGTAGAAGACCTCTTCCTCCTCAAGTGCATTGTTCTGCACTTCCATCACCATGTTGATGGCCCATGCCATCTCCTCATCTTCTGACTGGACCGGCTCATCAGGCGAGTCGTCCTGGGTCAAATCGAAGATCTCCATAGTCGCCAAACCTGTAGGCGTGACTAGCCTCACCCTCCTAACTCCAGCTCGATAAGTGGAGTGGGACGACGGGCCAGTTGACGCTCCACCACTTTGGCCTTGATCTTTTCCTGATTGGCTGACCTGTCCATTCTTGTTGACCTCTGCAGCTTCCTGGTCTTCTACCTTGCTCACTCTCTTGGGGGCCCAACATTCACGAGCAAAATGCCCTGGTTTGCCGCAGTTGTGGCAATTCCCAACTCCAGTCTTGCCTTTCTTTCCATCCTGCTTTCCTGACCCCTTTCCTCCTTTGCCGCCTTTCTTGCCTCCATCCTTGGACCATGAGCCTTTTCCTTTTGAATTCTTTCCCTTCTCCTTGCCCTTCTTTCCTTTCTTTCCCCCCTTCTTGCCTCCTTTTGACCAGACAGCATCAACCTCCATTGGTCCACCACGGTCCTCCTGGTCCATGAGGGGCTTTACGTTCATCTGCATCGTGCCATCACTCATCCATCGTTGGCTCACTGCTCATACATCTCGACGCGTTGCCTCAGGTCTTCAAAAGTCGTGTCATCCTGCAACGTCATCTGCACGTGAAGCCTGAGTGTGGCGGGTGAGTGTGCGGGCAAGGCAGCTATCACCGAGGCAATCTTCAAGTCGTCCGGGTAGGTCACATTGGCGCTCCTCTCATACTCTCTAACCATCAGGTCATACTGCGGGAGTTGCTCTGTCACTGTTCTGCCTCCATCGAACTGGACCTTGTTCAAGGACTGGATGAGGGCTAGTGACCGCTGCCGTGTTTGAGGCTGCAAGTCCTTGGTGAGCACCCGCCAGGCCTCCAAGCCGTTCTGTCCGGCTACACCTCGCACCAAACGCAAAGGTCGTTGCTTCATGAGGCCTGTCAGCAATGAGTACAACCTCTCAGATTGGGGTCTCACCGAAGGGAGTCCGTCATTGGTCACTGACTCTTCCTTTTCAGCGTTCTTCATGTGAGCCAGCATGGTTGGGTCGACTGCCCCAACAAATGTTTCAAACTGAAACCGCCAATCCATCCACTTGTTCAACTCTTCACCTCTATTCTCGGGGGAAAAAGTCATAGGGGGCTTCAAGTGCTTGATGAACCCAGAATTCCGCTGCACCTCGATCAGTCCGTGCAACGCTTGCACCAACCCCTGCACCCCAGTCACGGCACCCATGGAGGATGCCGGCTCAGTCGCTGGACCACCAGCGCCATCATCCAGACCAGCCATGAGCGCGACCCGGATACTAGTCTGTCCGGGCTTTCGACATCCCCAAAGGTTATCTGGAGATGTGGGGCCTACCCACAGAGCTCCGCTACCATGAAAAGTAAAGCGCGCCGTTTTGGACACCTCGGTTTGGGCCTGTGTTCACAGCGTGATGCTAAGTGCATTCCAGTGTGCTATGTGTCTCTAGGAATTTGCTGCTCATCTAACACTTTGCCAATGACTAGCAAAGGACCACTTTGCAACTCACAGCAGTGTTGCCTGCGGGCGAGACCACTGCGCAAGGCCTTTCAAGTGTGCCTGCCACAGAACCACTGACTCTGGACCACTTCCAAGATGCCAACATCGTTCCAGTTTTAACACAAGGAAACCGTCCAAATCCAATGATGTAGTTCATTGTATTTCCAATTAACTTCTATTTTAAAGGTCTGCAAATCCATTGACGGAGCGCGTAATTGAACAGCCTCACAGGCACGAAGCAAAGAGCGGCACCGCAGTCGAAGACACATCTGAACGCGCTTCATTTGTGCCTGCAACGTCATGGCTGGGTATAAACTGGTCGTTTGCAGCAGCATGTTTGGAAGTGGAGGCCGGTGCATCCCCACGCAGATCCCCAGAGTGCTGCTCAGCCGTCCAGAAACAGCAATTTATCTGATGTATCCACCGTCCAGAAACAGCATGCTGTGTGTTCCGACCTCCAAGCCTTCCGTGTTCCAATGTGCCAGGAGCTTTCCCAAACAAACGATGGACATTGAGCAACCCATCTGGCAGCTGATGTAACAGACCTGCTCAAAGGCCTGCACTCGTCGTCACACGTAACTTGAATCATCAACATGACATGTCTGACATGTGGTTGAAAGAATTGTCGTTGAAAGGCACTGAACATCAACGAACATGTCACAACTGTCACAGTGGCTTGGCAACACTCACCCTCGGCCTTGATGAAATGCTTGGGGCCGGTGACCCAACCCAAGCGAAACCCAGGCGACAGCATCTTGGAGACGGTGTCCAAGCGAAACACCAGCCCTGCAGCATGTTACACCAGGTGCAAGGACGCTACTAGGGGCTCCTGGCATCGCTACTAGGAGCAAGGACGCTACTAGGGGCTCCTGGCCTTACCACTAGGAACAAGAAGCTACTAGGAACATGATTATTAATTACATGACACCTGTCTCTACAAAATGCTCCTTGGAGCAAAGACCTTGCGCTCCATTTGCACCAGAAACAAGAGAATGCCTTTCCATGTGGCTCCAGCTCCGTTCTGTATGCAGTCTTCAAAAGGGATCATCACGCGCATGAAATTTGCGGAAATCCATAGAAAGCTTGCCATCCCCACCTTTCTGGTCAATGGAGATAAAGCTTGGACCAAGCTCCAGTCCAGCCACTGCAGAGACCTCCTCATCTGCCTTTTCGTCGTGCGAGTTGTGCTGCAAATAGTAGTACCTTAAATCACAGTAGGGCGATGCATCAGCGTTTACTGTAAACAAACAAGAGCTGAAACACGTGGCCTGGGTTGCTACTGATTCAAAACCTGCGAGCGCTCAACTCACATTGAACACCTCATCCCTGGCAAAGTGCTCGACTTCTTCTGTCAAACCGAGTGAGCCCCTCCCCTCCATAAATCATGCTCTTTGGTCAAAGACCTCAACTAACTACATGGAAGAAATCATGCACCGGCACCCCAAACATCATACTGTATGATACTGTATGTACATAATGCCGCGGCTGCCCATATCTCCGGAAGTGGCGCGAGACGTCCTCCGCTGTCAGTGAAACCTTTAGCTTTGAGCCCAAACAGCCGCCGAGCAACGCATCGTCTTCGACGATGATCACATCATGAGCTGCGCCTGGGTGCGAGTGGAGTCCAGGACGGGGCAGCTGATCAGGCTTGCAGAGAGAGAGAGAGAGAGACAAAAAAAACAAGATGGAGCCCACGAACCCGAATGCAAACACGTTCAAAAAGCTACATATGTCCAAATGACACTCTTGTAGGACACTCTTGTGGGACACTCTTGTGGGGCACTCTAGTAGGAAACTCTTGTGGGACACTCTTGTAGGGCACTCTTGTGGGATACTCCTGTAGGACACTCTTGTGGGACACTCTTGTGGGGCACTCTTGTGGGACACTGTTGTAGGAAGCTCTTGTGGGACACTCTTGTAGGACACTCTTGTGGGACACTGTTGCGGGACACTCTTGTGGGACCTCCCGATTCCCTGCGCCTGCCACGAATCTTTCCGCGTCCACACGTCTAACGCGCACAAAGTACTGCGCCTGCCACGAAATGTCACCTCCGTCACACATCGCAACCTCACGATTCCCTGCGCCTGCCACGAAAATCCCACTTCCACACCTCAAAACCCGCACAAAGTCCTGCCCCTGCCACGAAAAGTAACAATGTCATCTCATGTGAGCTTCAACAAAATTTGCACCACACCACACGTTTGGAATGATTTCGACCCGTTCTGAGCACACTCCCATCCACCAAAATCGGCATTTCAGCTGAGACTTGTCACGAAAACAGAGCTTCGATGCCACACCCTGAAACGCAAATCCCAATGGCACGGCCACATCCAACACCCCAAAAACACGACTCTCCAAACGCTAATCCCAATGGAACTGCGTTGCAAACTGCGGATCTCACAAAACGCTGCGCCTGTGCAGCGAAATGCATCACGCTTCTTGCGCGACAAGTCATTTTCACGCAAATCACAATGGACTAGCGTCGCAAACTGACACGTGACACATCCATGAATAGTCACTTGCAAAAGCTTCCCCCAATGGCAGCGCCTTAGCGCTCTACCGCGGACGGTTGCGAACGGTTGCGAACGGTTGCGAACGGTTGCGAACGGTTGCGGACGGTTGCGGACGGTTGCGAACATAGAAACAACGGGTCGCGAACAAGGCTCTACCCCCAGACCCCCAAGAGTTAAACGAGAACCCTTCGCTATGCATTCGGGAAAAGAATGTGTACAATTACGTATGTATATGTGCTACGAAAGTCATCACCCGTGACACACAAAAACATCTGACACTCTGATTCAGAAGCTTTCGTTCGCGGCTCTTTGCAGAAGAAAGGAACTACCCAAGAAAGGAGTCTTCCGGCGTCTCCATCTCCACAATGTTTGTTTGATATCAATTCACTTGGCAAAGCAGCTGAACCTTGCACGTTTGTTCCACTAAGGCAGGTGCACAACTCATAGATGGCTTTGTAGCGTTCGCACGACATCCGTGTACCCAAAGGATTCTGCCCAACCTCACTGAGCTGTGTGGGTTGACGGGTTGACGGAGGTCCTGGAAGATGTTTTCAAGTGCAATCTCTGATGTTCCGAACTGTTCCATGTCAGCCTGGCGAAGATGAGTGTCGCCAGCCTCTGAACTGGCTGGGTAGGCTGAATCTATGTAAAAATGATAGAGACAAAAGGACAAAAGGATATGAACGCTACGGATGACCCCGGCAATTGTCTAGGGCGACTGTGGGTGAACACTTCGCAAAGGCATTAATTGTTCATAGCATCCGGATCTTTACCACACCTTCATGCCAAGCAGCTGGAACAGTGTACCTCAGTCAATGTGATTTGTTGGTCATCCACCAGCAGCAGCTAGGTGCTTATACTCTATATATATACACCTCAACGATAGTCTGGAAAATGGAGTTGACCTCTCAAATTTGAGCCCTGCCCCACATGACGTCCTCCTGGTGCATTGGCCCAACTCTGGAAATAGCCGGCATAGCATATGCGAAACAAACGATCTATCTATAAAGCTATCGATCGATCTGTCTGTTTGTCTGTCTGTTTGTCTGTCCGTCCGTCCGTCCATCTGTATGATATCATACATGTATATGTATATATATATATGTGTACAGTAGACTGGCTGTCATGCCAGGTTGCAACACCTTGGCACCTGCAATGACTTTGGCAAGTTCTGATGGCAATATCCCATCATCATCGCATTTCACAGGCACCATATGCCTTACAAAAATAAGCAAGGGCAAGCAATCTGGGGGGCATCCAATTGATGCCAACAAATGAATCCTGTGCTCCTTCCAAATACTCACAGGTTTGGTTTTCCCCAATTCTCAATCACAGGCTGACTGAAGGAAGCCCATGAATGTGGAACATACCTGCCTCCCCGCGCATTTGTGGAAGTATACAGAGGCCCCTGAATCATATTTGTCTTGGGAGCCCCTGAATCTTTTTCTTCCTACCTTCCAGCAGACTTGACTAGATCTACCACCAAGTTTCTCCGCTTTTCAAGAATTTGTGCTGCCATGCAAATTGTGGAAACATTGTAGTGGATTTCATTGCTATCTGAGGCATGCACAATCCAGCGGCCATACAAGCATCGACCATTGCGAGAAAGGTGAACCTATCAGTGGCAGCTCAAGAGCAAAGCCGGCAAGAGAATTGAAATGCCCGTTTCAGCTGTATATACCTATGTATGTATATATATATATGGCATTTGAACTTGTAGCACCTTTCAATATACTCTCTTGCGATCACACCCATGCCTACCCTGCTTTGCTCCGACTGTCTTAACATAGTTTTTTTCACCCATCTTGTCGCAGCTGTAGTATCTAAGTATCCATGCGAAAAAATGTGGGATCTTGCCTCTTGGTAAAGTGCTTCTATTCTGGCTAGATGCCAGCAAGCATCATTACATACGCCGTACTCATCCGATTCTGGAGGTCAGGTGATGCGAAAAGAACTGCAGAAATGCCACCATTGATTCAATTGCAATGAACTAGAGCACTGTTGTGCCAAGGAGCTCTTCCATTAAAATGGTATCCTCAGCAAGGTTGGAAGAAAACACCCATGATTCACAATGTGACAAGTGATAAAGGATGATAAAGGACAATGATGGTTAATATATGCATGAGTACGTAATCCAGGCCTTTGGACGATTCATTAAATTTCAACTGCATCAACCTCAATCCTCCCCTCAAACACATTTCCGTTGTTTGTATTCATCCTCTGCTGCTGCATCAAGAGTCACCAGGATTCAGAAACATAGCCACCGTGTGGTCCAAAGCAGACATGCTGCCTGCACTCACAGCGATGTCCCAGTCGGATGCAGGCTTCAGCACCTGAAAAATGGAACTACACAAGAAGGCGCAACTGTGCTGGGGAAAATGTTTCAACAACATAGCCGCAATGAATGCATTAACAGGTGGTTTCACTGTGCCCCGCCAAGTGAAGCCTTCGGCAAAAGCTCTGCTACAAGCACGTTTGATTGGTGCAAGAAACCCTCTCCGTATGAGCGCGCAAGATCTTCATCCTTGGTTCGGAGCACAGGCGTGACTCGAGGCTGCCAACTAATTAAATGTGTTCCTTCATGTTCCTTCCAAAGAGCATAATCAGAAAGGCCGCTTCCGGCCAAGTGACAGCTCTGGGCGAGCGAAAAGGGGATAACGTTGCGCAGAGTGAGTGGCAGCTTGGTCAACTTCCACAGTCCTTGCCAACAAACAAAGGGACAAAACGTGTCCAGCACTTGCATCCAGCACTGGGCAGCAGCTTTGCCATGTGTAATGCATATTGCTACACATACTTTTGGACAAGCTTAAAGTCACAAATGACGTTCTTCCATGGTCCTGGGAACTGTTATCAAGTCCCATCTGCTGAGAGTTACTAAAGCTTCAACTCCGCATTTCTGCTCAAGTCTCTGTAGACCTGATGGCTCTTTCACTGAGAAACTGATAGAGTGCAGTGGCCAACAGTCTTCAGGAGGTACCTGCCGTGATGCGGGCACTCTTCGCCCACACAGATGCGTAGAGCCAAAGGGCCAAATGCAGTATTTGTGCTGCAATAAACATGTTGTGGAATGCATTTGGCAACTAGAATTCCACGCCAGCATGCTCCACAATCAGTTTTGTGCAGATTTCGGCACAATTGTTTGTTCGCGACGCACAACTCCCGACACACCACTTCTGCCATCGCTGACCCCCTGGCATAGTATGATATTCTCGGGGTTCGCCATCATATCCACGATGTGATTGAATGGATTTTCAGGCCTTGGTTCTGCGGACATGGCAACAAATCATTAGATGTCCCAAAAGCTGTACCCTTTCACATGCCAATCATCCACTTGTCCAAACCAGGGAGCTGTCTCTTGACCCTCGAGGCAAATACTCCTTCGCGTCACAACGGCAAATAAGTTTTCTGGATGTCTGACACGTCCCACCGCGGAGGCCCCAAGAGCGAAGCACACAGGTTTTGAGAAGAGGTTGAGAATGCGAAGAAACTTGGGAACCTTCAAGAAACTCAAGCAGAGGTGCCGGAGACTTGGAGACCTTGAAGACTAGGTGACTAGGCGGCCTCCCACAACAAAAAAAACGACTAATGGAAGAACGACACCAGAATACATGTGAGGTGAAGATAAACACATAAAATCTAAACATGTATATATATATATATACATCAACAACACAGTATGTTCATGTATGAGTTTGCTGTGTTGGTGCAGGAGTTCTTTCATCAATGATCAACAGTAGTAAACCCTAGGAAAAAAAAAAAGGAAATCGCTTCGTGGTTCCACAAGATTCCGTCCTTTTTGACCACCAATGTGACAATTGGTGTTGCCGATGGCTCCTGCAGGATCTGCCAATTGCAAGAGATCTTGGGCCACCTCGCGGCAAATCAGTTTCGCCTCGCTGTCTTGGGCAGGAGAACAATTAACAATTCCAGCTTCAGCACTGTTGAAACACTACCGTCTCTACAGTCACACAAACTGCTTTCGAAAGAAGATGCCGAATGCAATGTATGCGTCACATGAGCTGCTGAGCCTGGCTCTGCCAACCTATTGGCCGTTGAGGTTCTTTGGAAGAACACAACTTCATATTGAAATGAGAAGGTTCCCCTCTGTCAATTTACAGTATCAAATCACGCACACGTCTGCCACATCCCTGTCTGCCCACCCAAAAAACGTGACCGCCCAGTAGGGCCTGACGGCCAATATCAGGCAACAAGTGGTAAGGCAAGGAAGAGATGAAGAACAAATCTTGGCTACTACTAGCAAGAAGCTTCTAGATTGGAGGCCATCGCTAGTAGTTTGGGGGCCATTACTACTAGTAGCTAGAAGCCATTAGGAACCAAGATGAAGAACAAGTCGCGGCTACTACTAGCAAGAAGCTTCTAGGTTGGAGGCCATTACTACTAGTAGCTAGAAGCTATTAGGAACGAAGATGAAGAACAGATCTTGGCTACTACTAGCAAGAAGCTTCTAGGTTGGAGGCCATCGCTAGTAGTACCAGCAAGAAGCTTCTAGGTTGGAGGCCATCCCTAGTAGGTTGGAGGCCATTACTATTAGTAGCTAGAAGCTAATAGGAACGAAGATGAAGAACAAGTCTTGGCTACTACTAGCAAGAAGTTTCTAGGTTGGAGGCCATCGCTAGTAGGTTGGAGGCCATTACTACTAGTAGCTAGAAGCTATTGGGAACGAAGATGAAGAACAAATCTTGACTACTACTAGCAAGAAGCTTCTAGGTTGGAGGCCATCGCTAGTATATAGTACCAGCAAGAAGCTTCTAGGTTGGAGGCCATCTAGTAATACTAGCAAGGAGCTAGGTTGGAGGCCAATATACTAGCCATGGCCTCCAACCTAGAAGCTTCTTGCTAGTATGAGACGTCTCGCCAAATCCGCTAGGCCTGGACCACACCCTGTGAGGTGGCCTCGAGCAACCTGGCGGACAGCGACCGAGCTTGGACTCCCGATGTCTAACTCTGGCCATGTTGAAGCCTAAGTCGGAAGCTTGATATCAAGGTTATGTGGTCTAAACTCTGAATCAGTTCCTCCTTCGAGCCGCTGTCTGTACCCTATAAAAACATCACTCCCAGCCCACGCGTGTGCTTCATTGTGCGCTTCATTGTGCCCCACCAAACACACACTTATGATTATGCGTACTGACTTGACAGTGGTGCCACACGCCGGCCTAAGAAACCAAAACCTAAAAAACCAGGTAAAGGGGGGCTGCGCGCCTTTAGTTAAAGGCCACGAAACGACGAGCCGACGGGATGACGACGTTCCGTGCATGACTGCCGATGCATTAGCACTTTACAAAAAGAAAAGGAAGAAAGGTGGCCACCAGCTGCGTCTTACAATGCGCCCAGGTGCACCAAGCAGGTACGTTTTCACGACAGCTTGGATGGGTCTTCGTTGGCGCATGCCATCCAAGTGTCCATGGGCCTCCTGCTCTACAGAAAGAAAACACGAACAGTACAGTCCACACACACACACGCCTCCCCAAAGGGAGGCATATTTTGCTCTAAGCTGAGTCCAAAGGTGACACACTTATAGAAATGCATACTGACTCGAATGCCACATGCCACACGCCCACCTAGGTTTGAACGCCTAAGGTGAACCTTCAAAGCCCACGAGCTCGAACTGCGGAAACGCGACAAGGTGACGACGTTCCGCGCATGACTGCCGAGGCATTAACGCTTTACAAGAGAAAAGGAAGGAAAGTGGCCACCAGCTGCGTCTTATAACGCGCCCAGGTGCACCAAGCAGGTACGTTTTCATGACAGCTTGGATGGGTCACACGCCTCCCCAACAGGAGGCATCTCTGTCCTGGAGCGTCCTTGCACCTAGTAGTAAGGCCAGGAGCCCCTAGTAGCGTCAAAGTAGCGTCCTTACACCTAGTAGTAAGGGGAAGAAGGTGTTCCCAGCTACGACACAAGCGTCCAAGGACACACCCAAAGAAGAGAGGAGGAGGGTTCCCAGCTATGACGAAAGCATCAGGGACACCCAAACAAGAAGGAGGGAAAGGAAAGGAAGGAGAAAAGAGAGAGAGGGAAAAGAGAAGGAAGAGGACAGGTGTTCCCAGCAACGCACAAGCGTCCAGGGACACACCAGTGAGAGAGGGGTGAACCTGAGTATTACATTCAGGAACACGCAAGATGACAAAAAGGGGGAGAGAGGAGGGGAGGGGAGGAGGAAGGGGGCTAAGGTGTAAGTCTGGGCATGGAGTGATTGCCTTATGCAATGTAGCCCTGCAATGTCCCAGAGTGAGGGCGGGGGATACTGCGGGGCACTGGAAGAAATGAATGTGGCAAAGCTTGCTGGATTCCCCAAGGCCTTGCGCTACTCAATGCGACGAAGGTGTTGCAAAGCAAACAACCAAGAAATGGCCCAGGGTGAGAGTGGCAACACTTTTCGAACCCCTGCCACTACGTCTGTCTTTCATTATGCCTGCCTGGTGGCCAAAGTCTTCAGGGACTTCTCTAGCGCTGAGATATCCTGGCTGTGAGATTCAGTCCAAAGCTTTGTCAAAACACAGTGGCAAATCCTGAACAGGTGACTCAAGGTATATAGGCTGTGCTGGTTTACCAGTGTTGCTCGGGCGACGGGGTTCCCGCGAGGCACTTCGTCAGCAAAAACGGTAAAAATCGATTATGTTTACCGTTTTGCCCGGGTTTCAGGCCATTTTTTAACCAAAGGCGCGGTGAAAACGGAAAAATCGAACATATTAGTTGTTTTGCCGTTCTTCCGGACAAAACTAATCTTCAATTTTATCTAATGCAAATTTCCGCGGTCAAAAGGGTAGACATCGAGAAAAAGAATGGCCGGTTTACCTGGGTGTCACAG
Source organism: Durusdinium trenchii (assembly GCA_963970005.1). Taxonomy (NCBI): domain Eukaryota; class Dinophyceae; order Suessiales; family Symbiodiniaceae; genus Durusdinium; species Durusdinium trenchii. The sequence goes on from CAXAMN010013780.1 coordinate 859,222, forward strand.
CTCGAAATGTTTATCGCGTGCGTTGTAAAAAGAGCATTGTTTTCTATCGCACGTTAAGTAAAAATTCAAAATGCACATTTTGGTTTTGTTATCGAAACCCGGAATCAAAATTGTAAAAATATTGTTTGTTGGGGGGCTGGTTTGCAGTTTTCGAAAAGCGTGGCTCACTGGAATCGATCTGTTTGACTGACATCGCGATCACAAAACTGTAAGAATGCAAGATTATGCTTTGCGTCGCAATGTCCAAGTCCCTTAGCTATGGATTTTACTGAAAGGCACGGGGAAAAACAGCGTGTTCAACAAAAATTTGACTTATCTGCGCGGCTATTAGAACAGTACAAATCGAAAATGGTTTTTCTCTACCGCAGTGCCTGAGTCCCTCAGTTGCGAATGTGACCGAAAGCCTTGGTAAAATGCGGTAAAAACAAGTATTTTTTACCGTTGTGCACAGGCACCACAGTCCACGGGCACGGCACCCAGGCGCAGTCACGTCCACATGCACACGGAAACACGATGCTGATGATGATTAAATTTATGAGGGTGATGGTGGTCCTGATGGCGGCGATGATGTTGACAATGATGTTCATGCTGCGGTGATGATGTCGGTGATGATACGATACACAAGATCTTGGTGATGGTGGTATTATATGATGCTGCAGTAATGGTTGCGATGTTGTTGATGATGATGTTTGTGACAACGTTGGTGGTGATGAAAATGATGATGATGATGATGATGATGATGACGATGACGATGACGATGACGATGACGATGACGATGACGATGATGATGATGATGATTATTATTATTATGATGATGATGATGATGACGCTAATGATGATGATGATGATGAGGGTGGTTCAATCAACGAAACCACAATGGATAATGAAGATATTGATGGCGATGACCAGTTCATGGGCACAGGGGCACACGAGACCAGCACGGGGGGGGATGATGTTGTGGTGCTGAGGATGAAGGCCACGATGCTACAAATATATATATATATATTTGTCATGAAGATGGTTGCGAAATGATGGACATGATGACGGTGATGATGATGATGATGATGATGATGATGATGATGGTCACGTTAAAATCACCATCGTCAGAACTATACTACCCCCAGTTGTGCCAATTATGAGATGGGCTGTTTGTTGCACAAGTCCTGACACATGTGTCTGACAAAAGTTGACTGAAAACATTCAAGAAACACATGAGTTATACTGGTCTATGTTTAATTTTTAAAGGTGAGCTCCACTTCATGGATCGTTACGCTTGTCTGGCTGTCTTTGTTTCTTCTGGTTTCTTCTCTACCTTGGCCTTCTTCTCACCAGTGTCCCCCTTTGGAATACACTGAAAACACAAATTCAAAGAGATAAGCACAGCTACCCTCGGCTGTTCTTGACTTTGATGGTAGATGCATGATGAGATGGGAGTTGTGGACACACTTGGAAATACATGAGATGGAACTTCGAAATTTGAAGTCATTTCGCAAGTCCCAACTCACTAGTGCAGAGTTTATCCTCGTTCTGGTTGTCATCACCCTCATCATCGCTGTAGTAGGCTATCAACAACGACAACCACAACCGCAACCACTGCGACCACGGCGACGGCGACGGCGACGACAACGACAACATCACCTGCAGCATACCCCTCATCTCCTCACCATCATCATCACCCCCATCATGCTTCCTATGATCCCCGTCGTCAACACCATCATCTTTGGCACCATCATCACCGACACCACCACGGTCAACATCATCACCACCACCACCAGCAGCAGCAGCATCATCATGGTGATGAGGAGGACGAGGATGAGGATGAGGATAATCGCAACACGGTGATGCCGTGACGTGGATCATTTTGATGGTAATGACGTGATGCGGTCAAGGTGACTGTCGAACACATGCTGAAAGGAAATGCCCAAACTTCCGCGCAAATGCATCTAAACGGGCCAAACGGGGTATCACCCTACAATGGGGAACATCAAATTACAGCCGTTTGCCGGCTGCACATGCGCTACGGCTATCCACTTCGACATTTCGATAGTCGCAGTGCATGTCCTGTAGAAAGACTCTGAACATGGCCACGGGGTGATGCACAAATGCAGCCAAACGGTATTTCCCAGGCCCTGGCAAAAACGGTAAGGCCAAATTATTGAGTAAGGTCCCTTCAGAAGACATGCCCGAGTGCCCATGTGTGCCCATGTGCCCGGGACACATGGAGGTTGTGTGCCCCGGTCCGTCAGCCAAATTTGCTTTACCAAAGTTAAAATAGGCGCTGTAAAAGCTGTAAAAGTAAAAAATACCGTTTTCTTTGCAGACGCGCAGCAGGTACCCCTTAGCAACACAAAGCGCATGCACGCGCGCGAACCGGCTTGGAAGGTGACATGCCCCTTTCCATGTTGATCTTCGACATTTGCTCTCACAACTTGGAAGCAGCTACCCACAGGTCCACCGGGCACGCTGTGGGAAGCACATCTGCCAGAACTGGGACAATGCCCAGGAGCCCCCTTGCCTCCGACATGGCAAGCTTTGGGATTCGCAGCTTCGCTCACACCATGGCCGCGGACGGAAGTTGATGCGGTCGGTGCGTTTGGGGTACAAGAGAGGGTTTGGAGTTCCCAGTGAGGTGAACTGACAATCCAAAGCCACAGAATCCTGCAAGTCCCTATATATTCTGTTTGAACCAAAGCCAGCTCTGTGCTTGTGGTTCCACGTGGTCCTATGTCTTAGAGCACAAACCTGGAGCACAAACCCTGAGAAAGACATGATTCTGGGAACAGAATGATCATCGTACAAGTTCTGGTGCGTTTTTGAAGGACTCTGCTTGCGGCAGCTTCTCAAGCCTAGCCTCTGAACCGCTGAGCTCCCTGAGTTCCTCACATTCGATAGTGTACCTCACAGCTGGCGGACCAAGAGCATCAATCAAGATTCCTTCGAATTCGATTCGCCTTCATCACTTCCCGCCTGGCCAGGCCGAATACGCCCAATGCAGGACGCCCTCTTGCTTCAGCTGTGAGTCAGCGGCTGCGGTTCATCCGGCGGCTTCGTCAGCGTTGACCGGAATCGCTTTTGTCGGCTTTGTTTGCCAACGATTCTTTAAGGAAAACATGTCAGGGTCAACTGTGCAAATCGTCAATTTTGCTGAACATGCGATCTAGGCTCAATGATCTGAATGGTCGTGCAAAAGGAGGCTTGAGGGCCCCCTCTGAAGGCCACACGTTTATTCAACTGATGCGACGCACGGTGTGTTGCGCAAGGCTTTCCTCGCCACAAGCAGTAGCCTTGTGTCACTTTGCTTGTGCACAACACAAGAGCTTGGCCAAGAGCCAAATCAGAAAAGCGCCAGGGATGGCTGCAACATCTGTCTGCTAAAGTCCCTTTTTTAATTACAGTATCTGAAAGCTAAGTTTCCAAAAAAAATACATTTGCTCAAGTGACCCCAACGATGGCATGATACTCTGCCGATAACCGACGGCTATAGTGCTTCAACATCACCAAGAAAGTGTCTCATATAAGTGGCATTCTATCTCGCAGATACTCAGGCAATCTATCTGGTATAAACTCTAGCATTCTGTGCGGCGCATATTGTTGCATTCTAGTTGGCAAATATGTTGGCATTGGCAACCTATCTGGCATATATTCTGGCATTCTATCTGGCATATTTTCTGACAGTCTATCTGGCATATGTTCTGTCATTCTATCTGCTGATATTCTAGCATTCTACCTGGCATTCTATCTGGCATACATTCTGGCATTCTATCTGGTATATTTTCTCGCATTCTGCCGGGCAAATGCTCTGGCATTCCATCTGGCATAGTTCAGGTCCGGTGGTGCCCACTGCGATCTGGCACTCGTGGCGATGTCCGGTGGTGCCCACTGCGATCTGGTTCTTGAGGAGGACAGAGGACAGCTGATAGAATCAAATCTAACAACCCTCACCTGGCAGGTGGGAACTAGAAGCCAAATCAATCATGCGAAGTGTTCTTCTGCATCCCAAGCTTAGTAGCTACATAAGCTACTAGTGGGGTACGTACGTACTAGCTTCTCTTCTTACCGCTTCTCACGACCTACCTTCCTGGCTTTAAATAAACGAATGGAATCGAATGGAGACGTTGAGTGAAGCTGTCGGAGCGAACATTCACCACTGAAGTTGATAGAAGTACGACGCAAGTTGATAAATGCGATGGCCTCCACCCCAGAAGCGATGGCCTCCACCCCAGCGATGGCCTCCACCCTACAAGCGAAGACCTCCACCCTACAAGCGATGGCCTCCACCCTAGAAGCGATGGCTTCCAACCTACCTAGGATGGCCTCCACCCTAAAAGCGATGGCCTCCACCCTAGAAGCGATGACCTCCAACCTTAAAAGCGATGGCCTCCGCCCTAGAAGCGATAGCCTCCACCCTAGAAGCGATGGCCTCCACCCTAGAAGCGATGGCCTCCAACCTAGAAGCGATGGCCTGATGGTACCTAGAAGCGATGGCCTCCAACCTAGAAGCGATGGCCTCCACCCTAGAAGCAATGGCCTCCACCCTAGAAGCGATGGTTTCCACCCTACCTAGGAGCGATGGCCTTTACTCTAGAAGCGATGGCTTCCAACCTTCCTAGGATGGCCTCCACCCTAAAAGCGATGGCCTCCACCCTAGAAGC
>CAXAMN010013780.1:863883-878537 GCA_963970005.1 Durusdinium trenchii
ATGGCCTCCACCCTACCTAGGAGCGATGGCCTCCACCTTACAAGCGAAGGCTTCCGCCCTAGAAGCGATGGCCTCCACCCTAGAAAGTGGAGCCTTAAAGCAGTCCACTTGCTTGAGGTTCTTTAGACTCCAAAAGGGTGCGGGTGAATCATCGAATCCTGCCGTTCCAGAGCAACAAGGAAACAGTCGAGCCACAGTCCAACATCCCCGGCAGCGAACTGTGTCCCCGGTGTCCCCGTGATACAATGGCTGAATTGGTGCAACTCGGCGAGCATGCTCCCTCGTTTTGCAGCAACGGCTAGGCGAACGACGTGCAATCCTCACAGCAAGGAAGAACAGGGAACACTCGATCTGTTTGGCGTGAGGAAGGGGGGCATTCAAAAAGAAGCATGTGCCACACATGGTTCTTTCAACTGATTTTGGAGTCCGCCCGCGGAATCTGTCCAAAGATTCTCTTGCTATCTTTGGCCCTGCAGCTTTCGCATCAGTGAGGCACGCCATTTCGCCACCGCTCCAGCAAGCGAAGCGAGGCCCATATTTAGACCGACCTCGACAACCAGACGGTGGCATGCACTTCCGCATTTGTATCAAACGTTATGAAACCATGACCTCTCCATACAAATGACCTGCATATGGTTTGCTCTCCTAGTACTGCTGCATTCAACAGATTTACTCGGAGTGCTGCCTTCGGCAGTGACTGTCAAGCGTGGGAGTTCTGAACGGAAAGTTAGCCCAGTCAGAGAATCATTATATACTCTTTTCTAGCATGCATTCACAGGGTTCTACAAGTACATGGAAGCACCCATCACTCCACTGGAATCAAGTCATGCTGGTCAAAACCAAAAAGAACCTTCTGCAGAGCCCATGCGAAATGCGAAACCCTGTCCGGTAATTCAGAAGCAGATTAAAAACCTTAAGATACATGTCAGAAACCTAGGGAGCAACCCTCTGACAATCTGCAGAAATGGTCTTTTTCAGAAACCATCGGCAGCTTCAACATGAAGAACCCGACCAGAAACATCATGCAAGCCCCTTTGAACGGCAACACCACCAATCTTTAGCAAACCATAGCGAACCAAGTCAGGAACTTCTTGGTGTCACCTCAGCTTGACTGGCTAACCTCATGTTCAAATGGAAGGTCTGCATGTCCATCACGTTTTGCTTCCCCGTTGTGGACGGCTCCAGCTCTGGCAAGTTGCACTCAAAGAAAAAGACCGTGAGCTGGATCACTCACATGAGTTTTTAGGCCACAATCTAAAATAAATAGGCTGCCAGCCAAGCTGGATGGACAGCTGTTTCTAGAAATGTCCCAGAAGGATGACCAATGTGTAACGTAGGCTGCCAGCTCCTGTTAAAGCGCCTCCTGCCCTTTGATTTGACCCATTGAGTAGACGCAGCAGGCTGCACCTGGCCTGGATCTGAACCTCACAGGCTGCAGGGTCTTACTCATGCGCCTGGCCAGGGCTGCTGTGTCTGAACTTTCTGGGATTCTGGCGATGAACATTCGCATTCTTTTGCTAAGGGGGGAAGGGCTAGAAGAGATATATAGCAAGAAGAGTTTGCAAGTAGAAGAGTAGCTACTAGCAAGCTACTACTGAGTTGGTTCCTAGATTTATAGGGAAACTTAAGCCCAATATACTTACACCTGCTTTGCGTATACACCAATATTTAATTTCCAAGAACATATGGATCTTGCTTCATATTGCTCAGTTCAGCGACGTCACAGCGAACAAGCCAGCTAGACGCCCTGCGCCGGTTGCAAATAGCCAACTGGAAACCATCCTGCGCTTCCTTGCTCTTGCCTTGTCTTTGGACCTCGAAACGAAGTCAAACAACACAGTGCTGGCTGTCGGCCTGCATTTTTGCAAGGTGTGGTGATACTGAGCCAGATTTGAAGGTAGTCCAATATTGTATCACTGAGCTGACCTTAAATGTTGTTCTTTTTTGAATAGGATGTGTCTATTGGATCTAACAGATGCATGGCATGCACCAGCGGAAACCTTTCTCCTGGTGTTCGCAAATCTTCATGGTGCCTAACGCTGACTGTTCATTAATAAACCCCCATATGGAGATGCTTCACAAATCTGTAGACTAGAGTCTAGGGTGAGATATAGATTCAGAGTTACCGCCATGTTACACAAGCGGTCATTGCCTTGGCCTTGAGGTTTTTCATGGAGCAGCAAAATAAGGTCCACAACCATCCCGGTTTGAAGAAGGCCGACACACATGTGGCAAGTCCATGAAACTGTGCAAATCAAAGCTTACTCACGAAAAGAGGAATGGTTCTACAGTTGACTCCCCAAAGACATAATGCGTGATGACACAAGTAAGATTGTTTTTTGCACGCCTCTTTTCGGGCTAGAGTGTGCCTCACGTGAACCAGGCTCGAAGGTCCTTTGACCCTGAGTGGATGCACCTCTTCCGGAGCTTGTCGTTGAGCTCGACGTTGAAGTCCCTGATGCGTCCACTCCCACCACACCTCGTGCAGCGGGCCACAGTGCCTTTGCGGCTCATTGTGTGCGAGGGGTGGCCGCTCCAGTGTGATGGATCCAATGGTCCAACCAAGCATGCCCCACTCACAAAGCTGGTGAACGCATCCTCGTTGCATCTTGCAAGGATGTACCCAGCACACTCCGTACACCGAAGGTAAGCTTTGTCAAGCTTCAAATGATGCACTCCTTGCTGAACTCCAGTCTGGGCAGCTATCAGCTCGTCGATGACCTGAAAACGGGTCTTGCGCTGCTGCGAGACAGGGGCCGCCATGTCACAGGGCAGCTCGGAGATCAGCTGGGAGGCTCTTGGCATGAAGACGGTGCTTGCAAAAGTCACATCTCACTCCTGTTCGAAAGCTCTGCCAAGAGTGCCCCCCCATGTCAGGCCGAGTTTCAAGCTGCTTGAGGAGGGCCCTCTTTTGCTCGACCAAAGGAACCTTGTGAGGAGAGTCTGCCGGCTTGGCCTGATGAAGGAAGTGGGACTTGTCCGTGAGAAGGATGTGCATCCTCGTGGCAGCAACACAAAGCACGTCCCTGGTGTCCTCATCGATGTGCTTTTGCAGATCAAGGATCTCCTCGTTGCGGGAGGTCTTTGCAAAGGCGCGAGCCAGCCTGTCGGCATCCTCTTGGAAGGCCTTTCGGTTGCCATTCTACTCTTGCTCCTTCTTGGAGAAGAGGAGTGGGCGTACCTGAGCAAAGTCTTCAGGATCCAGGCCTTGGTAAAGGTCAGGGAACAGCTCATAAGCAGCAGTGGGCTGCCATGCCTTCCAAACCCCATGGTCGAAGATGGCCACATGCACTTTCTCCTTGCTGTGCAGAGCCAGGTGCTTGAGGCCATAGAAGATGGCCCTGCTCTTGGTGGCCTGACCTGGACAGATGCCCTTGAGAGCCGCCACCCGTCTCTTGGAGAAGACCTGATGCATGCAGAGCACGAAAACGTAACGTTTGTGTCTCACGTCCTTGCAGGTTGGTGCCACCGCCAAAGAAATGGCATGCTCAGCAGGGATGGCGAAGGCTTCCTCCATGGTCCAGGTGCCTTCATGTTGAAAGGTGCCCATGCCCCCCTTCCTGGATGTAGAAGATGGATTGCACCATACCCCTCTGCCAGAGTTCAGGTTCCGTGCCCGCAGCAAGCCGTTGCTTCCATTGCTCAGGGATGTCCTTGACTTTGCCCTTCCAAAACCTGCACTGCCAGAGCAAGTGGGTGAAGGTGAGATCCTCCCCGCAGAGTGGGCAATGACCCTGTTGCCCATGGAGAGTGCCCTGATGAAGCGCCCTGAGAGCAGGTCCGTTCTTCTCCGCCATCTGCTGCAAAGTCAGACTGACCTGCCAATCCAACGGCCTTTCCAAGTCGTGGCATCCCTCGTACCTGGTCAGTCTGAGGAGACGTTGCCGCCGGAATTCAGTCTGCAACTTGTGGAGAAGCTCAGGCCAGCCATCCTCGAGGCTCAGGATGCAGTCTGGAATGCCACCATAACCTGTCCTCCTGAAGTGGTCCTGAGACGACCTGCCAACGGTAGCGGACCTTTTGGAGGGCTCCCAAAGCAACATTCCAGCTTGTCCAAAAGAGGTGCTGCGTGCTCTCATCGAAAGAGTGATATATCTTCCAAACCGAGTGGAGGTGCTGCTGGATGATGGAATCGCCCGGGTCCGGTTGATGAGGATGCATGTCAAAGACCACATCAACTGATCCTGACCGTTGGAGCTGAAGACTTCTGGCAGCCATCACCCGGATGTATTGCCGTCGTTGTGGAGCCAGTCCGCTCGCTTGAGCCCCCCACGACATGACCGGATGGATTGCACTCTTGTGGATGCGGTGGCTGATGTTCCTCTGAAGCTTCAGTCTCTGTAGAATGCCCGCTCGGCCTCTGCCCTTCAGGAGTCTCTTTTTGACCTGAGTGATCCTCCGGCGGCGTCCTGCAGTGGCATCCACTCCCAAATCACGCAGAACATTGTGGTGCTGGGGATCTTCCGTGGTCAATGAAGCTTCAAGGCCCGGGCTGTCTCCTTGCTGCTGGATAAGAAGCCGGTTTTGTCAGTGTTGACTTTGAGTCCAGCTTCGGTGAGAAGATCACGAAGGGATCTGTAGGCCAAGATGGCTTCCCGTGCAACATAGTCAGGATCCGTGCCACAGACATCATAAGAGACAGCCACCGCCGGGTGAGCTTTCTGCAGAGATTTGAGCGGCTTGTAGAGGATGAGCTTGCTGATGGCAGGAGCCTGAGGACAACCCTGCAAAATGCCATGGGAGTAGTGCCTCGGATCCCCCGCAATGCCTTCTGCTTGAAGCAAACGAGGACCAGCATAGAGATCCAGAGCCAACTTGAGATGCACCGGTGGATAGTTGAGCTCTGCAGCCGGCTCAATGACGCTGTCCAAGTTGACCGTGTCATAGAAGCAGGACAAGTCAGCCAAGCATGTCACGGTGTGGATGCCTTGATGTTTCCGTCTCCGACTTCAGCATGCGTCCCACAGCAATGGAGAGGCAATCTCGTTTGGGCCTGGCCTGATCCCAAGGGAGATCATCATCCAAAGTCAACTGCCAGCGCTGGATGTCATGCTTCCTGTAGGAGTTCCAAACCCTGTACAGGCAAGAGGTAAGGGCAATGGGCCGCTCGACCTTGGCACTCTTGGGAATGAGAACGATGTTGGTGTAGGTCATCTGGGTGGGCAAGAGAGCTGCTCTTTCCATCTCAGTGAGGGGGCCGCCAGACGGTGAACCGCCGGGTAGGGCAGGTGTCGTAGGAGACTCCATCCGGTCCAGCCGCTTTGTTTGGGAGGCGCCGCAAGAGCTTCTGAAGCACCGAAGAGTCGATCGGTTTCCAGGTGAGAGCTTCTTGTTGAGCTAGATCACGAAGTTGATCAAGACCTCGGATGTGGGCCTGAGCCGGAAGGGGATGCCAAATGTCTCCCCACTGCCTCTCACGAGCAGTGATTCGCTCCAAAGCCGGGAGGTCCTGGAAAGGTCTCTGCCACGCCTTCCCTTTGGCGTAGACTCCGGAAGAGGCCACGGAGTCCATGATGGTGAGCTTTCTTGAGCCACTCGTGGAATTCCAGACTGGTGGAGTGCAGAGCCTGCTTTTGAGCAAGATGTTCCTGTTCCAGGATCTGGGCACGGATCTCGCCCGGGTCAGAGGCGGGATGTTGAAGCCATTGTGCGACCAAGGCCACAAAGACGTCAGCTGAAAAGTCTTCAGAGCAGAACTGGGTGACGTCCTGGAGCATGTGAAGAATGTCCTGAGTGACTCCTCGATGTCCAGAGTGGTGGACTACATTGAGTCGTACATTGAGTTTCTCCCAAAAGGCCACAGAGCCTCGAAGCCATTTCCTCGAAGTGGAGGCATCAACAAGGGGAGCGGTGGTCAACTTGATGTTGGATCCTCTGCCCAGAGTAGGCTTGTGAAGCATCTGGGCGATGTACTTCTCAGTCTGAGTGGCCCACCGGGCCAAGTCGGAGCCAAGGCCTGTGATGAGGTCATTCATGATGTAGAAGGGGCAATTGTCTTCCTGAAAGCTAGTCCATTGGTGTGGCAGCTGAAAAGTGTGACCAATCGGTGGGAACCGCTGAAGTTGTTGGACTTCTTGAGCCGGCTGATCACAGTCAAGGTAAACCTGCAAGGCACAGTGAGGTCGCCAGGGAACATCCCAACAGGCCTCCAGCCTGACAGCCGACTGTAGTGAGTTGGAGACCAGAAGAAAATCAAGTTGACTGCCCTGCAAGGTAGTGCATCCTCCCGTGTCCACAAGTGGTGCAGAAAGGCCATGAGGTTGCTGACAATGAGGGAGTTGTTGTGTGACTGCAAGGTCTCTCCTGTCTTGAGGTAGATCTGAATGAGGAATATCATGAGACCTTGTCGCTGCAGTCCCAGTGCCGTCCACCCGTTGCCCTCGTGAAGAAAGTCAGCCGCGTGGTGCGTAAGAGTGCAAAGTCAAAAAGCCGCCCGTGTGCCCTCCTTGGCCAGTAGGGTGGGCAGCCTGGCCATAGGCCTTCCAGCCTCTGTTGGTGTAGTACTGCAAGGCCCTGGTGGTGGCAGCTTCTGCCATGTGAGTCTCATGCAAGAAGAGGAAGGCATCACCTCGTGTCCACGTCCATTGGCGAAGAGGAGGGTGAGGGTGTCGTGTGCATGACGGGCTTTCTTGACGTGAGGTTCGACGTACTCCGCATGGGTGTCCGCCACAAGTTCATCAGCTGGTTCTTTGACTAGCCAAAGCTGCAGAACCTCTCGTTGGTGTTGAGTGGTCACCTGACCTATAGGGACAGGGTACTGCCCGTCATCAGCCAGCCACACGGCCTTGTCCATGAGCAACAGCGATTGGTAGTGCCCAGTGTGGTGGTCAACTCCTTGGTGAGTGACCAGGGCAACAATCCTGTAGGCTGCCGTGTGAACATGATGACCGTCCTCAGAGAAGGGAAAGTTGACCTCCAGACTGAAGACTGAAGTCAAGGGCCCTGTCGTGTTTGGTCCATACATCATCAATCATCTGGAACCTCTGAAGTTGGATGACGAGTGCATCCGGAGCCCCATAGAGGAACTGGCCCCCTTCCTCTGCTGCCCAACCTGAGATCAGCTCTTCCAAAGAAGCAGAAGACTCCCCAGCCGGGACAACAGGTTCAAGGGGAACTGCTCACGAACCTCCAGGGAGCCCTGAAGCTTCCGGTGGAAGAACTTCCCTCCATAAAAGGAGATTCCGCATGAGCCCACAAAAACCCGGCGAAATCAGCTGCATCCGCCTGGGAGCCCGGCGGGAAGTGTTCCCAGATGGGTTGAAGATCAGGATCATGAACCAGCAAAAGCCCCTGTGACTCCATGAGGCATCTTCGAACTGCATTTTGGGGGTGTCCCCATGCCTTGGCTGAGTCATCTGCAAAGGCCCCAGTCCAGCACCAGCACCGGAAAGGTGCATTGCCGAAGCATAGATTCTGACCGTCCGGGTTGAGGAGGAAGGTGGTCAAAACCTGCGATATCACATAGACATTGGCCAGTGGTGGCCGAGCATCACTGAGTAGGTTGAGATGCCTGTGGATGATATTCTGCATATGTCGGAGGTCTGCCAAAACTTGTTGGCCATGGTGTGGCTGTCCTGTGAGCCTGTATTGCTCACTAGATGCCTTGAGATCTTGTTGGCGCAAATCATAGAAGAAAAGCTGGCCTTGATTAAGGTCAGATGATGGTTCGTCCTCCATGGCAGCGACCAAAACCTGAGCCAAGGTGAGTCCCGGAGAGGTCCTGAAGGCAGCAGAACCCGTGAGGGCCCGCTCTGAAATAGAAGAGCTCAGTGCCTCCCCAGGCCCACTTGGATCAGGGTCACCAGATGGAAGACCTCCCCCAAAAACTTTCAAAGGAGATCGGCGCCGCTGCGGCCCATAGCCCTCCAAACCCCGCGGAGAGGCCAAATTTGAGCCTGAAGCAGCCGGAGAGGCAAAAGGATTGCGCAAAGCCCCACAATCGAAAGTGAATCCCCTTGCATGTTGATCACAACATGACTTGCTTCCCGCATGCAAAATGCCATCAAAGCCGAGGGCCAAGAGACTGTTACCCGCAAGACTGGGATTCAGAAACCTCCTTCTTGCGTCTCTTGGCTTCTTCGTCTGAGGAAGAGGGCGGCCTTTTCAACATGCTCTGAAGTTGGTTCTGCTGTTCCTCAGTCAAGTTCACCCCCAGGGTGTTGATAAACCCGGCGACGGCTGCATGTACCGGGTCACCTGCTTCCGCATCCGGCAAAACTTCCAAGTCAGCTTTAGCTGAGTTGACAAGGGTCATGTATGAAGCACTTGTGGCTGTCAAAGCTTGTTGTTCCGCCTCGATGCGCCCCTGGATGGACTTCATCTCATCAAGAAGTTCTTGGTAGGACCGTTTGGTGTGGTCGATCTTCTGTTGCAATTGCGTCTTCTTGTGGGACAAGTTCTTCAGGAGCGAGACCTGAGTCTTGAGCTTGGAGGCAATGTCCTTCTCAGTCGGTGGAGAAGGTTTCGTCAATTTCTCCACCAGCTCACGAACCTGAGGAGGCAACTGTGCCATGCTTTCAACCAGAACATCTTTCAGATCCAGCCCTGGAGATGGAGGAGGTGGCTGAATGCCAAGGTCCTGTAGGCGTTGTTGCAAAGCCGGGTCAAGAGTTGACCAGGCTGGAGCCAAAGCCTCCCCAGTGGCCTTCTGGATCTTGGTCGGCTTGTAGGGCTTGTTGCCAAGACCTGGAGGAGGCTGCACCGGCAACTGCTGTCGTCCTGACCTCTTGGGTGATCTGGACGGTGGAGCTTTGGAGTGCCCTTGCGGAGGTCTGGCCCATTTCTCCCCACAGCGCCTGCAGACATAGCCCTCACGGATCTTGTCGGCCCAAATCCAGTTGGAACATCTGTCACCTCCGCAGACCTGATAGGATCTGCAAAAGCTGTCGCCCCATGAAGTCATGGTTCTCCGCCCCCTTCTCGATCAGGCCGTGGAGACCGGCAATCTTGAGGTGATCGTGTAGATGGGAGCGCTCGGTGGCCGGTAGCCGCCGAGCTTGAGGCTAAACAGCTTGAGCCAACACAAGAAGATATGTATATCTGTACATATATATGTGACACTAGTGACACTACGTGCAAAACTTAACCACTGTCGGGATCTGTGGATCTGTGCAGAACTTAAAGTCCCAAGACTATTTGGCACTTTGCCCCTGAACTAACGCCGGCCCGCTTTTCATACGGAAGAACCGATCTGCAGAAACTCCTGAGAGACGGGCAAATGCGGACACCAGCAGCCCAGCCGGTTTCAGTGACCTGACAAGCAAGGGAAGGATGCTACTAGTAACAGGTGCCACGCTAGTAGTAACAAGTGCCTTACTGGTAGTAACAAGAAGCTACTAGGAACAAGTGCCTTACTACTTCTTCATACATCTTCAGACGCAATCGAGACTCGACCACAACCAAAGTAGAGGAGCACACAGGTGGACCGTTGAATAGCGAAGTCACACAGCAACCTTGCATTACCGGGCCACCCTTCACCTACTGTTGTTAGGACTTAGGAATTATCGTTGTCGTCTCGATACGAATTCATCTGCGGGGCCTCTTTCTAGCCGCCAGTGACATGTAGGCAGTTTGTTGTGTTGGTGGCTTGTTTGCTTGATCCGCAGTGCTGGTGACTTCATGCGGGAGCCAACAGTCCTTGACTTTGCTTCGAGAAAGCAAGCCGCAAACATGGCGTGTCGCATCTACGAGTCCTACTTGGTCTTGCTTGGTTTGAAAGTGGCTTTCTGTGATTTGTGGGGTATCTTGGCGTGTGAGGAACTCATAAAATTATGACACCCAGCGGACAGGCAGGGCTGCAGCGAACTGTTTGACAGTCGGACAGCATCAAGTCTGATGCCACAGCGGTCGGTCCGGTCAGAGAGCCTGGAAGACCTTGATGAGATCGTTTTTCTCGATTTTTATTTGTGCCTTTCCAAGGAGCGAGCGATTTAGACCAAAAGCAGGATTGGCTCAAATTTGGCAACGCAACCAAACACGATTGAAGCATATCTTCAATTCAAGCATGTATGTTGTCCTCTGGATCAAATGGCATTCATTGCGTTGAACTGTTTTGACACCGTGCTAAGGGAACAACACAAATCTCCATTCGGCAAACAATGGCAAACACACAACCTCGTCACATGTAATGACGTGAAAAAAGCGCATTGGAGTAGTGCAATGGCCTCATCCCCATCAGTAGGGGTATAGGGATACAAGGCAACCCTCACCTGAGAGAGAGAGAGAGAGAGACACTGTGAATTCGCTATGCGTACTATATACAGTAACTGTGTTGACATGACAATCATTGACTCATTTTCTGGAAGCAACAGTACACGGCATTTCACACGGCATTTTATGGAACACAGAAATGTTTAGAACACAACTAGGGCCACATACCTCGCACTCATCTTTATTCACAGTCACGGTGCCGTCAGCCTGCGCCACCTGCACGTGGATTCGAAGAAGTCTCTATATCTATACATATATATATATCATAGATATACACTGTACACTCTATATATCTATATATATATATGCCCAAGAACAAGGCCTTGGACTGCGTGACTTTGCCAATTTGAACTATTGTGTCTTAATCAAGAACCCCTTCATCTTGGAGGAAAAAAACAAATACTTTTACTGCAGCTTCCCCTTTCCTCTCGGGGAATAACTGCCAACACTCTCAAGAGAAATCAAACCAAGCTGACCCAAGAGTCACCACCCACAGGTGGCCTTTGGCTCTGCACTGACAGAATCCTCTGGCTCAGGCTCGGCCCTCGGTGTCATCGACCACAATACAAAGAAAATCAATGAAAAAACAGCTGTCGACAAGCCGGTCAAAGCTCAACAAGCAAAGAAGGAGCTTTCACCAGCAGTCAAAACTTCGATTTCACTGGTGGTTGCATTGTAGCTTTCCAGCAGCACTCAGAGCGCGCGACTTCACCATCAATCAAAGTGCACGACTTTACCAGCGGCGACAGCATACCACTTCACGAATTGTGAGACTGTAGCTGTGCCGCTTCACCAGCCAACGATTGAAACATACCACTGGCTCACCAAGAGAAAATAAAAGGAACAAAACACTTCATCGCCAGTGAAGAAGTACCCGTACCTTCAACATGCACTGCTTGGAACATACTACTTCACTCATGAGCTTGTCCATCTTTCCAGTGGCAAAGACCTTTCTGAGTTCAGAAGTAATTGAGACAGTACCAAAACACCTGCGCCTTCACCGGCGTGCAACCTTCCTGGTTCGGTCTGGCAACGGCAACGTGCAGCAACCGCTCACCTGCCGCGTGATCCAACGACTCACCTGCTTCGCAGAAACCTGTGTGTTAATTCACGCATATTCATGCACCACGTGCAGCTCCACTTCGGGGCATCTGGACACAAAAACCGCAGGAGCCCAAGCCAACATCACGACAACAAGACCAAGGCACTTCTCCACGCGGCTGTGCTGTCGTAGGATTTCCACAGGAGGTTGCGCATCACTACACAAGCTTACGAGTCTTTCGATATACATGTTCACAAATTTCACTCAGTCACTGCACAAAAGTTGATTGCACAACTGCAGTTCGTGGGGGCCATCTTTCAAACATGTGCCCTTGCGAAGAGGGTATGAAAAAAGGCATTGCAGGGCATGGATGAATCCAAGCAAAGACGAAAAGAAACTCATCGAGTCGTGCTTTTGGAGGTACCTGCGTGTTTCTTTTGGAGAACCCAAAAAGCCAATCTTCATGAAAGCGCAGAGGAAAAAGCAAATTCCTTGAATTTTGCAAGAATGATTGCATGGTCACTCTGAGAGCAGGGCTCATATTGAGATGTACTGTTATCGTTGGATATGATGGCATCTGCACCTCTACAGGATCCGTTCATCGGTGCAGCATCATGTCTAAGACGACAGGTGTCCAGTCCCACTGCCATATCACCAGCCCCTGTCTTTCCCTGTTGTGGTGACTCACACTTTCCAGCAGCAGCAGCAGCAGCACCACCAGCAACATTATTGACAGTATTATTGTTACTATTATTCTTATGATTGTCATCATTGTTGTTGTTATTACCGCGCCAGAGGTCATGTTCTTTGACCAGGAGGCAAGCGCAAGCCTTTCTCCACGGCTTGGCTTCTACCTGTTTTAACTGAACGGAGGTTGGCATCAAACTCGTTGCACCTTGCTCCGAACTCTCCAACCTGGCAGTGGAACTGTGGTCCAAAACAGATCCTCCGGTGGGCCGATGTCGACCACTGATGCTCGAGAGGGGCGTTTAACACAGCTTCAGGTTGCAAACTGGTCTTGTCGCAGCACCGTGGTGTTGGAACAACAGGAAAGATAAAATGACAAAAGGAGCTAACAACCAATTCCAGCAAATCCCTGTCCGTGAATTACGGCTTAGTTCCAACATGCGAAAAGTGTTTTGTGAGCCAGGGTGGCAGGGACTCTGAATATCATCAAATCAGTAGCAATCCACTGAGGCGATTGGGTTCCATGAAAAATATCTGGCCATGCAGCCATGCCCCGCTGGTATCGTATCCGAGACCCTTCAAAACTTGCCAGCATGGCTTGAGGAAGTTCTCAACTGCACATTGATGAGACATGTGCTCCTTGCAAGTGTGATGCATACAAAGAAACAGTCAGCCGGGAAGACAAACACCATCAGTGGAGACAAGTTCACATACCCGAAGGAGGCAGCAAGCAAGTGTACTACTGTAGTTTTAGATATAGTCAGTTAAGTTCATGACTCTTGTGGCATGACAAACAAACCAAATTCTGAAAGTCAAACAAAGCTGCCAGCCTCGTATGCAGTCGGCGGGCCACTCCAACGACAAGAGATTCCTGGCGACAAATGAGACTCGGGAGTAGCGGTTGGTGACGTCTGGTGACCGTGAATCTGGATGTGTCCCTTCTGGCGCCGTGGATCGAGGAATCACCCAACCCGCTGGTAAGCCACCAATGAGTTGCCGGTGAAAAAGGCAGCGTTTCTACTGAGCTCGGTTTGTTCAAGGTTCTTGAGACCCCCACGTCAAACACATGTGTCAGGATTGTCAGGTAGTACAGTATCAGAACAATCAAAGTCGGGGAGTCCTACAAATATGTTTGTTTGCCTTGTCCTCCTTCACAATACGTTCTCTTTCAGCATTGTGAGTGTCGCTTGGCAACATGTTTGTTGACAGGATTTGTTGCATGGTACAAGCTGTGGTATTTCTGATGTTCTGGCTGGTTTGGCTCTGCAGGAGAGTTCCTTCAGATTATAGATGCTTAATAGATATTATATAATATATAGATGATGGATTCTAGACTCTTTCGATGCCCCACGAAATGTCACTTCCATGCACCTCAAAAACAAAGTACGGAAAGGCGGAGGGAGGATTCAAGCGGTACAAACATTTGCAGAAAATACGATCAAATCCGCGTGTTGTTGCAAATCCATTCAATCCATGCACACCCTAAAAAAGTATAACAACCGGTCGACATGGAAATGAGTGAAAAGACCCTCCCACCCTAGGCGACTGCACAACAGCATGATATGATCATCTCCACACAATTCGGAAAGCCCAATCAGACTAGTACTGTACTTCGGTCTGTGTGTCTTCTGGGAACGCGCCTTGTGCGCAGGCGTGCAAGTGAATTTGTCCCTTTGGGAGACTGGAAAGTCCGTGCTAAAGATTGGGCTGAAACGTTCCGCCAAAAGTAGCTTCATGTTACTAGTAGTGATGCTAGGAGCGCTAGTGGCTTCTTGCCTTCTTGCTCCCAGTAGCGATGCCCTTTGTTCTTAGTAGGCTGAAACGTTCCGCCATGCAAGACGCGATGCTGATTCTTCGCCAAGGCGTGAAACGAACTCACTCAGATTCACTCAAAAACACGGGTGTAGATCACAATGAACTCGGGGTACACAGCCTCCTCCTGGAAGAAGACCATCTCACGGAAGGTGCCTACTGCTTTCAATCGGTCACCACACACTGAGTCGAAGCCTCCTGCACGAACTGCCTGCAAAAAGGGCAGCTCAAGACCGTGAGTCCTTGAATTATTGACTTGTGTCTATGCATCATTCAAATCCATATTTTCCAAAGAACAAAGGCTCAAAAGATTGGAGAAATGGCAGGTAGCTTGATAGTTTGGGTGCAGTGTCCCAGGCGGCCTAGCCCTTACCACCCCTGCCTCCCGCGTATCTCTGGCTTCGGGCACGGTCAGAACCTGACCTACAGCACAGCGGCAAAGCAGGGTGGCGCACAGACCCAAGTAGACACCAGAACCTTCCTTGGCGTACCTCGCAATGTCCGGCAGCGAAATGCTGTTGCTGTTCAAAGAGTTCTGCACAGAACAAGGATTTCTACATACGTTACGTTCCTGCAGCTGAGGGCTGAAAAGCTAGACACCAGTGATAAAAGAAAAAACATTAAAATTGTCCCGGCAAGAGACCCCAAACAGTGTGTGTGTGTGTGAAGTCTAGAGGTGTAGCAGCAGAAAGTCTAGAGGTCTAGACGCATTGGGGTCCAGAGAGGTGATGGTGGTGATGAAAATGGAGATCGTGGTGATGGTGGCTGTGGTGGTAAGTGTGTGTGTGTGTGAGTGAGAGTGAGAGAGTGAGTGTGTGTGTGAGTGAGTCTGAGTGAGTGAGTGAGAGTGAGTGTGAGTGAGTGAGTGTGAGTGAGTGTGAGTGAGTGTGAGTGAGTGTGAGTG
>CAXAMN010013780.1:883345-904797 GCA_963970005.1 Durusdinium trenchii
CATCGCCTCTCACCACTTTGTGCTTGAGAACTCCGGCTACCGTGCATATATATATATATATGTGCAATGTAGCTTCTTGCTACTACTAGTAATGCCCTTAGCTACTAGTAGCTTCTTGTTACTAGTAGCAATGCACTTGTGACTAGTAGCGATGCACTTGCTCCTAGTAGCTTGAGTTATATGCAAGTGTCTCGATTTTCTCGATTTGAATACACATGGGTCCATCCGCGTATGTGTGTGTGATTACTGTAGAACTTTTGCTGTTTCATTGATCAATCATTGATTAATCCCCGTCCCAACTTCGTCGCTTTTCCGGTCGAGTTGCAACAGTGACGTTGGTTCGACTCCGTACCTCCTTGGTGCCGTTTCGACACATCAACGTGAGGCGCTGAATGCGCCCTGCCTTGCGATCTGTCCAGTAGACCTTCGAAACACAGCGACTTCCCCGGAAAGAAAGGCGGCAAACACGGTCTTTGTTTCGTTTTGGCCAGCGGGCTTGTGTACTTATATAAGTGCACTTAAGTGCTGCAAAGCAGAAATCAGTTCCAACACACACAGATTTATGAAGAACCCCTGAAGATATTGAAGATGTCGCTTCTGCTTTTGGTAGATTCTGCAAGAAATTAACGTTTTGGAGAAACATGCTCCACACCCAGCCTGGCTAGCATCAGCGTCTACCGCCACTCCATATGGCATGCTCATGCTAGGCTCTCTCACCAAGACCTTGGGGCGCTCGCATGGAAAGCTGTCAAAATGAGTGCTTGTTTCTAGTTGGAACGCCAGTGGGACATAGTGAGACTCTTTTCCAAAATTGTTTTGCCACTAAGCTCCAAGTCTTCAAAGCTTCCTTAACACAGCAAAAGGACTTCAGCACCGCTGCCATCTAAGTTTGTTCGGATAATGCGACCTGAATAATCCGTGCTTCTTCCACTTAATTCCCCAGTCTTCTCGAAATCTGCCATGTAGAGCTTCTTGGCATCAGTATCCACGGCCATGCCATAAGTATTCATGATCGCCCAGCTCATGTTCAAGGACTGGACATTGTTGCCTCCTAGTGAGGCGCGTTGCGTCCGTCCTAGACCAACATCTGACCAGTAGATTTCTCGCGCTTCCGCGTCAAGGGCCACATCCACCGGTGAAGCCAAGCCAGAGACGATCGCTTCTTCTTCCCCAGACACCACATGATGACGCAAGATTGTGCCGTGCATCCAATCTGCCCAGTACACATAGTCGTCCAAAACGGCCACGCCGCTGGCGAACTCGGCATTGGCGATGACTTCTTCATTGGATCCATTTAGATCAGCCCTGCGAAGGCCGCAACAAAGAGCCGTCCAGTAGATCTTTTGGTTCGTTGGATCGATGGCCACATCTCGTGGTGCTTCTTGGACCTGATCCTTTACAATGACGTCCTTCAGGTCCTGCCCATCTAGTGTGGCACTCCTGATCTTTTTGGCGCCATCTTCAGCCCAGTAGAGTCTTTGTTCCCTCAAATCTAAAGCTAGGCCTCGTGGCATCTTCAAATCAGTCAGGAGATCTAGTACTGCTTCGCATCTCAGCAGCAAAAGTGCCATCAGCCGCATGATGCGGCTAATCTAAGGCTTCGCACAGGGGCGCGGATCGCGCCCCCGCGTGAAAGCCGTGAAACAGCTACTTAAATTCCGCAGCTATCTCGCTAAAACATAAACTCCTGAAACTTGAGAAAGCTACATAATGAATCTATATATAGTCCGATGGTCCGATGGTCACTCTTGTAACCAGCACATGCCACGCGGCTGCTCTAAAACGCTGAGAAAGGTCTTGCTAACAGCACCATCTGCCAACATCAACAGAAAGCTTTCAATCCTCACTTCAGGTCTGAAACGTGCAAACCTGGACACCAACATCGTGTAGACAGGCTGAAATCTTTTACCGTACATCCATACATATATATATATAATATCCAAAACAACAAAATCTGTTTACAATCTTTTACGAC
Organism: Durusdinium trenchii; assembly: GCA_963970005.1. NCBI lineage: Eukaryota > Dinophyceae > Suessiales > Symbiodiniaceae > Durusdinium > Durusdinium trenchii. Next base: position 885,321 of record CAXAMN010013780.1, read on the forward strand.
ACCTCGGCCAAACAATGGCCAAGAATGAACTTGCAACTTCCAGTCAGGAGTCATAGGTGACAAGTGTGGCAAACAAATAAACAATTGGGTTGGTGTGTATCGTGAGCCTCCAGGTTATATATATATATCAATGTTCAATTGCCCTTCGTTAAAGGCCGACACTCATGGGTGCCTTGCTCCGACAGGACGCGGCTTGCATCTTTGCCGAATTCGAACCTGATCACATCATATCGCATCCACACAAAGACAAAACAAGCAAGGCCAATCTCCATGGATGCTTTCCAATTTAGTCCCTTCATCTACATGCAAAATCACAACGAGATCGGTTAGAAGGGTCGATGAAAGACCCGAAGGCATCACTGAGGCAAAAGGCTTCTGATGGTCCGGATGGTGCACACATCGAATGCTCAAATTGTTCCGAAGCCGTTGGAAGAGCTGAACGCCGCTGGTCTTGCCATCATCCTCAGTTCAGGTTCTGCTTGTTCATTGAACTCTCTGGACTGGAGTCTACTAGTAGTACCTGCAATCCCGTCTTCCTTCCAAAAAAGCGCATCAAGCAGAAGAGTGAATCATTGACCCTTCAGGACCCTTCGACAAAACAAGCCTTGGTGCCAACCCTCCAAATGAATTTTGGAACCACTAAGGCCAGGTCGGCAGACTCGACCTTGCACGCGAAATCGGAAAAAAAGAATAAACGGCTCCAAACCGAGGCCAAACGGAGAGCCCACTGAGTGGAGGTGAGGAAAAAACAAGCAACTGCCTACTTGTGTTTGTTAAACTACCTGAAACTTGGCAAAACAATGTCTGGAATGAAATATTACATTAAATCATATACATTACAGTACATTACAATACAATGTTTAATATACACATGTATTCATCATATCTAAATAACACGTCCAATGGTCCAATGGTTTTCGAACGTCCTCTCGACATGCGAAGCAGCACAAGAACTGAATCGGTCAGACCGACTCAGTGTCTGACGTCGGTCTTCTTGAGGAGCTGATCACAGCCTCCATGGGGACATCTAATTTGGGGCACCTGAGGCGGTGGACGTCAAAGGGGAATCGGACTACTGAATAACAGAATAATAACCCAAAAGAAACCTATTCCGTGCCTGTAGTTTCAAGGAAACTGTGTCAGATTGCATGCAAAAAAAACTATAGAAGTATCTATATAAGTATGTAGTGAAGGAATGCGCAGTTATTTGTGTAGGAGTTCATGATCGGCAGGTATGATGCGGGTGTGTACGTGAATCTGAACAATGAAAATACATGCATGATAGAGGCTTTGTAGTAAAGCAATGTAATAGGTCTTGGAATGTGAGGCTCTGACAGTGACAGGAGGGCCAGAATTCTGATTCTGATTCTTCTGCAAGTCTACCTGGCAGAGAGGAGAAATGAAAGAACATTGCCATCATGGCCCGAACAACAGGGTTGCATTCCATATGACCAACAACTGATTGCCAAAGTGCCCAAGTCCGGTGAATGTTCTTGCACCCCTCAAAAAGATTCCCGCGACAAATATTCATGAAGTAAAAATGTACTCAAAAGTGTAGCCGCTATAGCCAAGCAAGTTGAAAAAGGAGAACATTCTCAGCATCGAATTGGCGGTCCATCATCGAATGCATCACATCTGTTCTCCCTCGAAAACAGTTCTGTCCTGTCCAACCGAAGATGAATTTAAGTCAGTCTCCCAGCCGCAAATCTTTTCGGGCCTGTCTTTGAACCCATTGTCTAAAGCAGCATGAGCAAAAGATATGCGAGCATCGGGTGATCACTGGCCTCAGTGTCATCAAACTACAAGTCAATCCTCACTCGAAATCAAGAAAAAACTTCTGACGAAAACTCCTTCAATTGGCCAATCATCCACACTTCTGGCAGTGGCAGTGCCTGATTTTAGGCGCCGTGTTGTCCCATCCGTCCCGTGTCCTCAGTCGCCCCACTTGATCATCACAAAGCGACACAACGCGCAGACGAAGTCCTTCGGATCGACCTGGCGGACGAGACGACGAGACGACGAGACGACCGCGGATCGTGGTACGGACGGTCCTTTGCTTCCGGCTTGCGTCACACCCTCAAGATAACAGAGCAGGATGAGATTCAGATCTCAATCTCAACACCGGACAAAATAATATCAAAAAAAACAACAGATTCTCATGTTCAACCCAGGGAATTCGATCTGTGGAAAATCCAACCCTTTGGACTGCCTGAGCGGCCAGAACGGTGCATGTTCCACTTCAAAGGTTACTTTCTGGCTTTCTGAAACTCTTGATCCACAAACTCAAAATCTCCGGCCCCTTCCAGCTGCTCTGGCATAGTCCGACGTTGCCTCAAAAATCAATCTGAATTCCATGTCGTCCGCGTTTTGGAGGTGAACTTGCTTGAAGGCTCGAAAGCTCCATGTCGTCCGATTCCCTCTCTCTTGTTGTTGAGCCAGTTCTCTAAGGGAATGCGATTTAGAGCAGCGCGCTTGGTTCAGAGCCGATGCTGTTGCCCCGCCGAAACATTATAGATACATGCTGTGAAGGAAAAGGCGCCAAACACATCCGAACTATATGAACGCATGGAACTGGACCTCGAGCTTGAGGTCAATGCAACAGACCATGTTGGCCTTTTGCTTGTGGCAACAATACTCAGCTCATCGCCCAAAGCTGTCCAGAACAACTGAAGGCCGACCCCCGGCCTGCAGCACTCTCCAAAAAGACAAGCCTTCCCTGTTTGTTTCGTCCTAACCAAATCTGTTCTAGAACATGTGCAGCTGTTTTGGCATGACCAACAGCTATAAATAAATTACAACAATGAATAAATAAACAAATAAATAAACAAATCCTCAAGAATATCAAGCTCTGTAGTTCTACTGTTGATGGAAGAAATAGGGTGCAACACCTCGAACCACCAATGTATGTAAATGTTGTGGTTTTCTCTGCTCTGGATGATGTGGGATTTCTTCCTCCAATCGTAGTATGGACAGTTCTCGCTTCGGGCGCCTTCCAAAGAGGCTGGAGGAGCAGCTCAGCTTTGGTTGGCTCAACTTGGGCCTCAGAACGGTCAAGTTCCACCAAGGTGATGCTACACTCAGCTAGAAGTGAGGCCGTGACCGAAAATGTCCAAAACGACTGATTGACCTCCTGGTCGGCCCCTCCTAGATCCTCCTATAACTCATTAAAAGAGCCTTGTCAGCTCGGCTGCTTTTGCCAAAGCACCAGACCTTGTCACCTTGCCCTCAACCAGCTCCAGTTTGCATCTGAATGTCAGCATGAGGGCTCAGACCAGCACGGCTGAGGCTCAGGCGGTGGCTTTGGGGGAAGCCTCCCAGGTCCCAGGAAAAAGTCGGATGGCCACCATCTGACCACATCCCCATGGCTATGGACGGCAAGAGCGTTCTTTTTAGGACGGCCTTTAGCAGATATGGAAGACTGTGCACACAAACAGCATGATGCGATGCACATCATGACACAGGAAAGCATTGCAAGGGCATTACTACTAGTAGCATGAAGCTACTAGGAACAAGGGCATCGCTACTAGGAACAAGTGCATTTCCACTAGTATCCAACTTGCTACAATTAACAGTAGCGATGCCCTTGTTCCTAGAAGTTACTTTAGCTACACTTCATGGCACTTCGCTTCCCTTGGCCTGCGGGTCCTTCGCGCCCAGCGCAGGATACCCAGACTTTGGGCTGCCGTCTGCCACTCGTCCTCTCACAGTGGACGTTGTCAGACTGGAAAGCTACTTCTTTCGGTGTTGCTTACTGCATCTGGAGATTTTGCCCCGTAGTATTGACACGGTCCAATGAAGGCGAGGAAGGTTAGCCTGCTTCATATTGCAATGACGTTCTGTACACTATATAAGTCTCGCATCCACGGGAAGCCAAGTGAGACTTTCTGCAGTACATGTCCATCAAATACCGCAAGCAAAACCCCCAGAACGACTGGCAAGCCAAAGCACAAGTCACAACGAAAAAAATAAGTAAAAACACAGATATGTCCAAGCTAGAACTGGGACTTGTCACTGCCGCTGCCCACTTTATCATGGACACAAGGTCGAATGGCAGCTGCGACCAGAGAAATCAAAAGCATGCTTTGTGGTAAGCCAATCTGCAGGCAACTGGCCCTTGTGATAGCTTGTAAACTGTCTGCCGGAACAAGTTGGGTTCCACTTACACCTTCTTTCGAATTCATCCGGTTTGCCACTCAAGCTGCACAAACCTCTCTCTACTCTTCGCTTTGCGGGAAGAAAGTGACGCAGGGAAGCGATTTGGCCAAGGATGCCAAAAACCGCCGTAGAAAGCCTTACAAATCCTTACAGAAAGCCTTGCCAAGGCCTTACCTGCATGGCGGCCAAGTCACGTGGACCTTTCTGACCCAGTTGCCAAAAAAGTGGTCACTTTGTTCGGCGAGCGGAATTGACTCCAAAAAGATTCAACGTTGGGAAGGAACTGATTGCTTCGAACAACTGTTGGTTCTCTGTCCGTGTGACTCTTATTAGGAACAAGAAGCTACTAGGGGCTCCTGGCATCGCTACTAGGAGCAAGGACGCCAACACTTCAGAGTCTATTTGTCTTGAGCTCTCAGGAGCGATGTCGCTATGTCGCTTCTGGTCTCGATGCGCATCAGGCCGCTCCCGTAAGAGATGAGGATGAGGATGAGGGGGAAACTGGTCCACTCATGTCCGCTGACTTTTTTTCTAAGGGTTGGGACAACAGCGGAATACCAAGCAATGTTTGGAAAACGAAAAGAATAGTAACAAACCTCAAAGCAGAGCAAGCTGGATTTTGAGGCAAATTCAACACCAACATGGAATACTTTGGAGGATTCATTCTGGCTTGGCCACTTTATTCTGGCCTTGGCAGTGAGTTTGCACCTGTAGCTGTAGCTTCTGGTACTACTAGTAGTTTCAGAGGACAAAAACCCTCAGCCCCACTCCTTTGCCCCAGGCACAAGGTTTCGCAGCCGCCTGCAGAACATCAAAGGGTGAAAGAGAAAACACAAAAAGTTTGCAATATTCCCTTTTGCAGTCCTTTGGTGAAGCGGTGTTCCAACGGCGCGATCATATCCACATGCGCATCATTAAGTATCTGTATCTTTGCTATTTTTGTGTTCATACCACCATTTGCGTGATGTACAAGTTCAGAGGTTTTAACATGCACTGAATGTGGAGTACTACCTCTACAGACCACAGCCTGCTTTGGTGCCCCTGCTTCGGGTCGGGACATCGAGCGGGTGGGCACCTGAACACGCCGCATGGACCCCGAACGGTCAGTCTACCTGTGCTCTTGTGCAAAACGAATGCCACCAATTGGAGGCTTCTCATAAAGCCAACTTCAAAGTCGGATTTTCAAATGAAGGCAGCCGAAGACAAGTCTGTCCGGCAATTTCGACACCGCAGCGGCGATCCCAGCAATCCACATGCGAAGACAACCGGAGACAACTGTTGAGGCAAAAGAGGAACCTCAAGCAGTCCAGAAAAAAAATGACCGGAGAAAACCCAACGACTTTCCGGCAGGGTTTGCACCCTTTTTTCAAAAGGAGCAAGAACTTCCCCCGAGAACAGGTAAACCATGGTAAACCTTTGTTTTTTTGGAAAGTCGGTGAGCTCCTGCTAAGAACGATGTGCACCTTCAAGGTAGACATCTGTAGGTGTTATTGGGTCTTGTTTCACAAGTCTAAGTCTTGCACCGACAGGTGCACTGCACTCAACAAGTGCGTTAGCAAGTTGATGCTTTGGGATTCGGTTGCAAAGAGAAGGCTAGAAATATGACAAGTCGCGGGTGCCTCTCATGGGCCGAACTCTCAGATGTGGGTAACGGATCATGGTTTTGCAAACCCAGTGTCTCAACGAAGTTGGACATCTCAGCTTGAACCACATGGTCAAGCACAACGTGTGTACACACGGATATCCAACACAATAGTCGTAATGATACTCGCTAACTCTGTATATACAATTACAGTATATATATATATACCATAACTATTTCAAGTGATCGTGATCGTGATGATCCTGATGCTGATGCTGATGATGCTAATGATGACGACTGTCATCCAAGCTTTGGACAGGTGGTGCTTGCTTGGCTTTCGCCTGGCGCAATCATGTCAACACAAATAAAATTTACTAGAAATGACTAGAAACATCTTCAAATGCACACACAAATATTTGATCTGTTCATTGCTGACATTTCTCTACAGTGTCTTTCTGTGAAGCGAGCAGGATACCAAAACAAAGTCTGGCAAATCTTGGAGATGCCACGTTGAACGGCCCATGCCCTCTCACAAACCCATGCCCTTCATATCCAAAAGCCCAGCTTCTGCCCCAGTCCATGGGCCCCGCACTTCTGCTGCTTGCTGCTCTCGTGATTTGAAGCTTTGACGCTGAAGGTGAAAGAAAGGAAGGTGAACCTTCGCATACTTTTGGCGCCACTACAAGGCTCAGCTGCCAATATTAATCCAATATGATACTCTATGATGTTTCAATAAAGCTCTGTACAGCTGTAAAACCAACTCTTTAAAGACAGTGGTGACATGATGCGAGCACTCTGCCCAAAAAAGAACCTCACATTGCAGATAGTAGCTTGTTCTGGCCTTCATCTTGTTCACGCACATCCGGACCGTACAATTCTTGTCATCGGAGCGCCTGCACACCTGGTGGTGGAGATCAGTCTCCACACGGTCAGGCGAAACATGCGGGACGCGTTGCTCCACATGTCTTCGGCCCAGCATTGTTTCGACAGCTCAAAATAAAGGGTACCCTCACAAAGGCTTCTTTGGTCTCGAGTCTGTCTGAGGTACCCAACGCTGAATTCCTCCTCCAAATCTTTGCAGATCGTCTCGGGATCCACCACGCTATTTTGTTCTGCACAGTCACAGTCGGCATGTGGCGGACCACGAGACGCAGTCCGGACAAACAAGTGGTGCACATCCGAAAGGACAATCATCCGAGCAAAGAAACAGGCGAAGGTGTTGAGGACCATTTCTTGGTAATAGATTTGTCTTGTAAGTCTTGATATATAAGTCTTGCCTCTTCTGAATGTCAATAAGGCTGAACCAAGCTGTTTGAACCCGCGAGCTGTTTGACGTCTTGAAATGTTTGGCGTCAGGTATCCTCAACTCCAAGACATCAAACTTGCCCTTCATACTTCCAACGACCAGTCCTAGGCGCAGCCAAAGAGGTTGCGTCTTGTCTTCCCAAGAGAAGCTCTCCTTGTGAGGCCAAAGCGGTGTCTGCTTGGCTGTGATTAGCTGGTAGTGGCTGTAGCAGCACTTGGATTCAAAAGGTCTGTTCTGGGTAGTGGTGTAGCTGATAGGTATAATCCCTTCAACACCTGGCACCGACGGACAATATTGCCGGTCTCAGCAACCAGAACTGCAGAGGCTTCATATTTTGAGGCTTCTCATTAGGCAGTTCTTGGGACAAAAGATCTGTGACCCCCACGGTTTTCCCAGTTTTCCCGGAGGAGGTCCACCACCATTGGCCGGGCCGCCCGACACCCGCCGCCACCAGGCGCTTGACGCCATCAGCGGTGAAGAAATTGTGTGAGAGATGAAGCTCCTGTTCGCTCAGCTTCAGCTCAGAGCTTCACTCAGCTTCAGCTCGCATCGTCGCATCGAGAGTGACAAAGAGTTCGGATCAACCGGGACTTCGATCCCCCAAAAATGCGGTCCGGAAACTTCCAACGGACGAAGTAGAAAACTGGTCATCAGTGATTCTTAGTCAGCAAGCAGTCAACCAACTTCAAGAGTTTGTTTCTAGTTGAGTGAGGGAGTGATGCCTTGTGATATTGAAATCTGAGTAGGATGGAGCTCTTCCTGACAGAATCCCAGGTTGAGATGTGGGTTTGGTATAGGGTATCACCCAAACAAAACAAGTTGCCAACACACCCTTGCCTACTTAGACCAAGCAAGTCAAACCAAGCATCTCAAAGAGCATTCAGCCAACTATGACACCTAAGTCGAGCCTCTAGCTCCGGGCATTTGCGTAGCATTTCTGCCAGCCCTGCACAGATGTCCAGGCGTGGTTTCAACTTAGTAGCGTTCTTGCTCCTAGTAGCGATGCCAGAAGCCCCCTAGTAGCGTCCTGGTTCCTAGTAGTTGGGCCAGGAGCCCCTAGTAGCGTTCTTTCTCCTAGTAGCGATCCAGTTGCTGCATCAAAACATGCCTTGACTGATTTCACTGTTCAATGCGCGTGTGGGTATGGGAACCTATTATGCATGCACATCCACCCACACCTGAGATGTGTCTTCAGCACAAAGTGGAAATGAAGAGTCACGCATTCTTTGGCTGGCAAGTGTACAGTATGCACACCCGTGCAATTGATACACTAAGCCAGCAAGGAGTGTAGGCAAGCCAATAGTGCATTGATCATTGACAAGATTAATGAAATTACTCAGTTGACTAGGCACCTTTTCTTGATTCCATTGGCAGTTCATGCTTTGAAATCGATACAAACAAGTCTTTTGCCCCACGGTACTGAGGTCCCGGCTTTCTGCAGACTTGTCATCTAAGTTATTTCTGTATAACCTGGATAAACAGAGTTGGACGAGCGAGATTGTTGTGCACACGAACTCCTTCAAGCATCACCCTTTAGACGCTTCACCTGCGACAGCTTGAGAATACTCCAGAAGCTGCAAAATGCTTTGTGGAAGGAAACAAGTCGGCATCGCTTTAGTATCCGCAGCTTCGCACAGCGGCCGCAAATGTCTAGCACCTGTCAATGGATTCGTCCGGCAGCTTTACATTTGCACCAAAAATTGTACATTCCTGCTCAGGAGTGGTTGGTTCGGGTGGTTTCCGAGCATTGAGCCAAGAGTTCTACGGGCTATACAGTATACCAGCATCGAGAGCAAGGACTAGTGACTAGTGTTCAAATCACTAGCTCACTAGCACGCACAGCTGACGCTCAGCGCTGGCTCACATTCCTTTGAAACATGCACAGGCTCAAAAAAGGGTTCTTGCGGCGTACCACTTTCAGTGTGTCATTCGTCAGGTTGCATTCGGAGAAGTCGACTTCTTTGTAGGTCAAGGACTCCTGGGGGCAACACACCGACGACATGAGGCCGGCAACGGGTCAGACAAAGGAATAAGAACTGATTCGGTCCCTGATGGTTCACAAAGTCCATCACAAAAATGAAAACTAAATCGGTCAACAAACAGTCTTGTCCTGCGTCCAAAACAATTGTCCTGTGTCCACGTTCTTTTTGAGGAAAGAGAAGTGCGTGGATGTGCACCGCTGCATCTATGGATGAGATGCATCGTTCTATTTGTGAGCAACTACGTAAATGACGGTGAAACGTGGACCGAGCGTTGGCCGTTTTACTGCCGTTCCATTCGGGATTACTTCGTATGACAGCCTCATTGCCTGAATTCACATGCATTGCGCCTTCTGTACCACTTGAATCTTAGGTCTGAGACACATCCAGAAGGGTGGGGAGACACGGAAGCCGAGGAAGTTAACCGCATCTCTCGCAAAATTGTTGCATTGATCATGTTGTTTGTAAAGCGGGGATGCGCGTGTTTGCCATCAAGAACCGTCGTTTCTTTGGAGCCCTTGTTTTGCATTGCAGGAACTGAGTTGATACAGTTGCACCACAATGTGCCTACAGAGCAGTCACAAGAAAACCCACTGGCTTTTTGACCAAGTCTGAATGGATGTGCGAAGATGTCAGAGGCAGCTTGGTTGGAAAGGCTTGAAAAAACATATTTTTATTTGGATGATTGCTTCGTGACGTGGCGGACAAGCGTGGCAGCTAAGTATCAATGTGGGTTGACGCATGCATGGGGTCGAGCGTTGCTGCATTGGCTGCAAGCGGAAACAGACGGCGGTGAGTGGCGCAAGCGATGCTTTCAGATGGAAGTGTGAAGGTAATTAAGTGCAGGTCAACTGAGCAGTGGCTTTTTGCTGAGTCCTGTGTCTTCCTTTGTTGGGTCACACTTCTTAATTGTGTTCCCCCAGTGCACCTGCACACTTCGAGAAGTTCGACTTGGTCATACCGCCAACCAACGGAACATGATTGTCTAATTCAAGGAGGTTGGGTAGGGTAGATTATATATATATATATATGTTTGCTAGCATGCCGGCTTGACACAAGGATTTGGGCCCACATTGTTTGCCTGCTAGCTTCATGTTCGTCACCTCGTCGTCTATTCCTGCCAGGGGTATGGCGGTTACTCCTCCATGCTGCAAGAGCTGGGATCGAGCGCCGTCCGTTTGAGCCTTCAGATGGAACACCTTGGAGCCAAATGGATTGAAGCCAGGGGGGCTGTCCTCAATGGTAGATCACGGGCCTTTTGCTCCATCGTGCAGAACACCGATCAAAGCCAGGAGGTCGGATGAGCATGGATCAGTTTGCATCCCACTGGAAAGATGCCAACACAGCAGGTCCATGCTCACACTCCTCTCACTTGCCCTTTCCTCGCATGCGTCCGTCTTACTGCACCGAGAACTCCCGCAATGTTGACAGCAATGAGTCCTCCGACGCTTGCAAGGCTCATCGCGTGCACCCACAGCACTTTTTGGCAAAAGCAAAGCAGATCGGTCACCATCACAATAACCCCCGCCCCGCTTCTCGAGGATGTCCACCGCCACTCGACGCCCCATTTCCTGTGCGATTCGCATTCCATGGGGCATCTGTCAACTTTTGCGACTTGACATCTCTCTCCACGCTTTAATCTCTACTTTGCCTCCGTTTGGCCGTCTTTGGCAACCCTTCACCTGGCCGCCTCCGGTCTGTTGCTGTTGGATCAACGTAGTGAGCCTCTTCAGCATCCTGCCTTATCATTGACATGCCTGCCTCACGCGAACCTGAGGTGCGGGAACGCACTTGGTCCGACCAAGCAAGAACTCAATGGGGCCAGTGGCCTCTGCCGGCAACAGCCTGAGGTTATCTGGCCAACCACAAAGCCCACCACAAATGCCACAGCCAGAAAAATATCCGGAAACATGGCACTTCAACAAGCCGTTGGCAGGACCACACTTGAGCCAAAGTGGTACCAACTCAAGTGTTGGCCCTGCAACCGATGTGTTACTTGCATTTCCCTGCACCTTTTGCAATGGTTTCAACAAGAAGAGTTGAAGTGTGCAGGTGCTGCAAGGCTGCAAAGATTATCGTGCCGTGGCACTGACTTTATGAATGATGAAGAAAGAATTGCTCGTGACACATACAGCAAGAACGAACGCCTTGTTGTATAAATATTATCAAACGAGCTTGCTCGATCATCTCTGCGTTCATGGTTGATGAAGGGGCTCCACGGACTACTGGAGCCAAGTTTGCCCTGATTGGGTCTGTATGCTTTTTGTCCGCTTTGCAAGAGGCATCATGGATCAATCTGCGCAAATGAACTAACACCTCTTTGGAACAGGACCCATGTAGTCCCAGCATCTCTCAACGCTTGGATTCGTACTGGGCAGAGCTGAAGCAGCGACATGTAGCCGTGTGAGGACTGATGTCATGTGAAACCACACGCGTCTCTCTCTCTCTCTCATATATATATATGTATATATAATATATTATATATATTATATCATATATGTATTATGCATATACTATATTGTACTATATATGTATCATGTATTACTATATATTATATATCATAGTGTATATCATATAGCCTATAGCATATATTACATACTATAATTATTGCGTATAAAAATGTTTTGTGTATTATATGCACTGTACAGTATATTATATATACAGTAACTTTTTTCCAGCACACTGCTGTGAACTGCTTTCTCCAAGTTGAATCATGGTGTTACCCTTCCTTAGCTGTCATGAACTTGCCTGTGAAATGTGCACCATCTGCAGGTGAAGGTGCCCATACCAATGGAACAGTAAAGAGATAACCACCTACTGTCCATGCCCACATCACGCGCTCATCCTGGTTTGCTGGGCTAAAATTGGATCCCGTCTTGAGGTTGAACAGTTTCTTCTGTGATCGATCCAATTGTTTGAACCGTTGCGTATGTTGCAGCCTCCAGCGCCTTCATATTGACGACACATTGGCAACACACTGTTAAGGGAGCCAGTGCTCGCAAGTCTTCCACTCCATGTTCAAAGCCTGCTCTCAAACTTAGGTACATCTCGGCCAAATCCAGTTCTCTGAAGAACTTTTGTGGACCATAGAAGCCTTTGGCAAGAAAGTGGCTTTGCAATCGAAGTTATCGAACCGACCTGTTAGTTCACAAGCCTGTCCATTGATTTAAATTAGCTGATCCGACAATCTGGTGTACTAAGCATGCTGTTTAGGTCCTAGTATAGTGCTTTTTGCTGTTGTCAAGTTCCAACGAACGTCTGGTGTCACACACTTGAAGTGAGAACCAGAGATGATTTTCCACAGCAGAGTACCCGCAAACACGCATACATCAAGCGTCATTTCCTGAGTTCAGTCCTGTGAGAGAAGATGAGTGAATCTAGACGCCTCCACAGTCTGTCGAGAACAAGTCAGCCTGTACCTGGCAGTGAAGCATAGATGTCGGGGAGCAGCCTCCAGTTCCTCAACCTCTGTCGGAAACAAGAGCCTTGTCAACTTCGCGTGAGAGGCACAAATCAGTCGACTCCGAAGCTTCCATCTTTGAGGCAAGCAAGGGTAAAGGGGTGAATGCAAAGTGTTGCTGGGACGGGATGGGAGGATCATCGATGGAGGACTATCTATTGTCATGCTCTGGGTTGTATACATACCAGGGCCACTCTGAGGCTTTTCCGGCGATGTGAGGTGCAGGTTTACCCTGCCTAAAAGAACATCCCAAGATAAGTTCAAAGAAGTTCAAAGTATGAGAACGGCAACTGTCAATGAAACGACTCCCTTCGATCGCCTTCCGGCTGACCCCAGTATATGTCGGAAGGTAATATGTTGGCACAAAGACATGAAAGACCTGAACATGCGGTGTTGGCGCACGCAGAGCTCCCTGACATCTGGCGTGCACCTCACTTAGCTGGTCGGTTCATTCAGTGTCTTCGAGTCATCATCTCACTGTCCTCATATAGAATGCTCCAAGATAGTTTGGAGGGAAATCCTCGTCTCTGATATGTTGCAAAGTCTCAACTTGGTACCCGGTCGTCTTAGCCAAGGCCTCAGCCTGAGTCAATCTCCTTTGACAGATTGTGCTTTATAAGCTCTGTGGTTTCACTCAACTGGCTGCGTATCAGAAGTTCGGGAGACCCCCCAACCACTGGATGCTACTCTTCTTGTGTTTTTCCCCATCTTTGGGGATCCCCATAATTGAAATCCACACCTATATAACCAGTGTTTGCAGAAGGGTTATTGATTGTAGCAAGGGGTGCTTAGGGCCTCCTTGTCCTTCTGGCTGCATTCTTATTGTAACAAACATCGGGAATGGGCAAAATCTCTTCTAAGCTTCGCACTACCAGATGCCCATGACGCAAAAGCTGGGCAACGAAGCTCAAGCCGATGCCGCAGTCAACAGGGTCCCCCAGTTCAGAAGCAGGAAGCCATCAAAACTTTACACCAAACGCAATGTTTGGTGAAAATCTTATGTTGAGGGGAGGGGCTAGCCGCTAGCTGTTGGCCCACGAAAATTTGTAGTTTAGTGTCTATACAGAAGATATCCTCCATCAACTTCACCTCTTTGTGGTGGGGTCAACGGCCACATTGGTTCGGATTGGGCAACAGAATTCCAGAGTCGGTCTCAAAGGGCATCCACCAGATTTGGTCAGTCTTAATGCCTTCCCAAAATGTGTGCGTTCAATTCATGAACATTCTCACTGCAAACTCAACTGGAACTCGCCGCATGAAGCTGCTGGCATATCCAACATATCGAAGCAACAAACTGGCCGGGCACTATCACCTGCAATGAAGAGTCCTTGCTCTCGAAACAACTCACCATCCCATCCCATCACCTCGAAAGCAAAACAGCCCGAACTTGGAATCCATGTCACAACGCCCACCCAACAGTTAAACAAAAACTCTGAAATCACTGCATCTGTTGATAGTGGTATCATACCAACCAGCAGTTCAGCCAAGTTCAAAGTCGCATCTTTTGATCGAGCATGGTGTTGATCTCAGTTCGGAAGCTTCCGAGCGTTCCGTCGAACTCAATCAGACTCAGCTTGGTCCGTCGATCGTCCAAGCCAGAAACGGGTGACTCTGGAGATCAGTGACATGAGATCTGTGGATCTTCACGGATCCTTTTTCACTGGAAAATGGTCACGGTGACCCGTGGTATTTGGGGGAACATGAGACTTCATTGCATGAAATTCAATTCTGAGAAAACTTGGCGAACTGACAAGAGGTTGACTCGATTCCATGCGCCAGGACCTCCCAACTAGTTGCACTGGGTGGGTGTCGCCTTTGGCATAGCCCACAAGGGTGAGACACGTGGCTCGATTGTGCGAGCCGAGCAAAGAATTCACCACCCATAATTCCGGAATCTGCAGTAGGACATGCGGCCATTTCATGTGGCACATCTCTTGCAGGGCCTGCTAAGTGATGTTTGTCTTCTTTGGTTGGCATACCTTGAAGATACATATATCGAGTACACCCCCTAGATTTGGTGTCATGCTCATCATCATGGGCGGCCCCATTCTCGGTCTGAGGGGTCCCTCAAAAAAGTCTTGGCGATGCTCTTTGCCAAATTCCTAGCCAATGTCGCAAGGTTGCGTCAGCAAGATATGAGTCAAAACTGATGGTCAAACTAGCAAAAGGTAACTGATACCAAATCAAGATACAAGACACCCCTGATTTGGGGACCTTTGCTGACCGATCTGGCGCAAAGCTTTGTGGAAGAAACCTTTCAACATCACCCGGGATTGATGATTGGCATCGCCTACTCTTTTTCAGCTGAAAAACACCCCTTGCAAATCCATTGCTTACAACTTCACCAACGCAGCCTTGCACGATCCAAAGGTTCGAACAGCCGAACAACTGACCCGTGTGTCAGGTGCGCACGGAGCTTTCAAGACATCTACGTGTTTCGTTTGCAGCACGTGTCGGGCACGGTCAGTGTCTTCCATTGGGGTGTGTGTGTGGTGTGTCCTTGATACCCTTGGATTCACAGGGGACCTTTTGGTCTTAAAAGCCGGGGGCCATCACTTTCAGCATTGATGGATGGCCAGCGAAGAGGCCGATGGTGAGAGTTGTAAACGCACCTTCACTGTTAAGTCTCATGTCAAGTCTGTCAGACCTGGAGATGTGACGTTTTCGTTGGATTGAACGCCGGCACTCGACGTGAGCCGTGAGCGTTCTTGTCCAAGTGCGTGCGAATCTCAAGTGTTTCTTTGATGCCATGTTGTGCCTTGAAGTAGGCAGTCAAAGGTGGATTTTTCAGTATACGCTTGCCTTATTTTCCTTGTACTCAAGATGACTGTACTGATCAACGACAGGCTGAACCTGGGGAAGCTGAGCCAACCAAATAGCGATGTCCTCCAACCTCGTCGAGATGGCCTCCACTCTACTAGCGATGGCCTCCAACCTACTCTGCCGGTTTTACTCATGCCATTTTTTCACCTAGGTTGCCGTGTTGCATGAGGCATTCATTTCCGTACGCATTTCCCGAGTGTGTGATTGAAGCAAAGAATAGCAAAAAGGAATCTCGAAGTTATTTTTTGGTGCAAACTCCTCAATTGCGTCAATGATAAATCTGTCCAAATCAGTGTTTTCAAATGCTCCAAACGATTGGCCCCAGCTGGTCCAGACGCTTGAAGATGTGGGGACATGCCCAAGCATCTGGGTTCCAGCTGTGACAGTGCTGCAGTTGAAGAGCCAGGATCAGTCACGAAGAAAAAGCTTCACGAAATGCTTGGGTCAGAAGGTGCTCACAGAGTACCCACATGACTGAGGGACCGGAAGGTGTTAACATATATGTTCACATATCTTCTCCCAAGCTGTGGAATGGTCCAACTGTGAGGAACCGCCCAAGCCACCACGCGGGCGGTGGACACAGGACATGCAACTGATCCAATCCGGCCAACTTCGATCGTCTTCACAGCTCATTTCGTGGGCTCGCTTCCATGAGCCGATATGAGATGAGCTCTGTTGGAAAAACGCGGTGCACGAACATGCCCAAAGAATGGTGACATCGCGGGTGATCTCATCTTAAACAGGCTTGATCAGGCCTGAGGTGTTGGTGTAGGTCATAGCTCTGAAGTTCATTCACACAGATTTCCAAGTATCTCTCACCAGATGTCATTCATTGGCCAGGTCATAAGAGTCTTAAGCCTCATGTCGCCAGTGGCTGCAATGCATCGTAATGCAAGCCACCTTGGTAAAGTACCTTGGTACGCCAAAGACTTGCTTCTTCACATGACATTGCGGAATAGCTGCAAACTAGAGACGAATTTCGCAATGTACAGTATAATTTTGGGTTCTTGACATTCGCTGAGCCTGGGACATGGATGGTCCTTTCCTTGGCATGAATCCATCATTGAGGAATAATGGGAAAACCAAAAACAGTGGCTACTCAGCGCTCGACTGCATGTGGATTATCAAAGCATGAAATGCGCTTGAACTCCGAGGAATACCTGCAGCAAACCACGGCGAAGCAAAGGAATTGGCTGCAAACCATACCTTTCCTACAGCAGCTCACCTGCCCATGCTCTCGTAAACGTGAATGTTCACGCTCTTGAGGGTTGAGCAGCATGCCTGGCGCAAGTCTTTCCGGAATGAAAGGATCCAAGAAATTGTGAGGACATGACAATGAGTTTATTTAACGATGTCATGTTGTGTGTGAAATGCGAAAGAAACCACAAGCGATGTGACTTTTGGCCGTTGTTGCCCTAAGATCGACTATCGTCTTTCCGTCCCTTGGCAACCCCAAATGATAATGCCAGCAACACCATTTCGATCCCGCCACCCCAGCCAGAAACAGCTTGTCGCCGTGCGTACCTGGTTCATGATCTTTGACATGTTCTTCGGGAATGAGAGATGTCACCATACTCTTCAACAATATTGGTTTGATTCCAAACTTGGAGACTCAACTAAACTCCCATGCACTTAGGGTTCCCCAATTAGGGACAAGCTGCACTGAGGTCATATCTTCATTGCAACCAACAAAAGACGCGCACTCGTTCACTGACGAATTAGAGTCCCATCTGACCCATTCCTGCGTCTGATGTTTTTCCATCGAAGCGCCAGGCATCGAACGAAAGACAAGAAAGACAAAAAGAACGTCGACATAAAACAAAAACACAAGCACCACACACACAGACATCAGGACAACGCACGGAAACTTACAGCCTGCATGTCATACTGCTAGCAGCCAGCTTTTGGACAGGAACCAAAATAGCAAACAATTTACAAAGTTAAAGCTGGTTCGACAACATTTAAGTCTAGCAAACACAGACATTCAGCCCATGTGCTAGGGGCCTCCGCCATGCGGATCTTCATGAAGCGCACAGCATCGTGAAAGACTGGAGATATCCAACCGAAGGAGGTCCAAGAATCCCAACTTCGGACCATGAATGATCAACATGACCGCTTTGTGGGACGAAAAAACGGCATGACCGGATGGAAAAAAGAAACGAAGTAACGGGAGTTCAAAAAGACAAAAACCGTGCAGTTTTGTTTCGCAGGCATGAACCCACACACCCTCTTACGAAAAGTCCGAATGGGAAAATGGCAGTCAAAGGAAAAGCGGGCCTGTAGACATATATAATATAGAGAGAGAGAGAGAAGTAACTCGAGCTTCACTGTTCAGCAAACTGTCATAAAAAGCATAGGGAAAGAGGATGAAAGAGGGGTGAGAACTCCTTGATCTCGCAGCAATCTGGCAGCAAGTGAGATATAAAATGTATACACACAGTACATCAATTAATGGTTCAGGCCAACAGCTGAGCAAAGGACTCTCACACTGCGAACTGATAGTGAAAGAAAAAGATAGCCGCAGTTGCGCATTGCAACAACTTTGGAAAGCATTTTCCAAGTTTCACTAAGGAGCTGAACCGAATCGAATTCTGCACTTCACCTTGACCTGTTCAAGCAACACAACCCGCAACCACTGCGGGCAGCAACACAACTCCGTAACACAAAGCGACGCGAAGCACCGCGAAGACGGGTAAACCTGGACCTGAAACAGCAAAAGCGACGCTCAAAACTGTTCAAGTCAGATCAGTCAGTTCTACGTGCAGAAGCGATATCTAGTCAAACGGCAGACCTGTGGGCCTCTTCTGTTGAACTGCTACATGGACCCGCACTTTAGTTCACAGGATGGGACATGATGAACACACCCACGCTCAAGTGCACAAAAAGTGCCCAAGAGCAAGTCTGGAAAACAAAGGAGGCACATGACCTTACTTAACTTTTTAGGGCCCGAAAAGCCTACAAATACAAGAAAAAGGACTCCCAGACTGGGCTCCTCGAGTGTATCCCCTGCGATCTCCAACTTCGGGTTCTCTTTCAGGAAACCGGCCAATTCACGACCTCCGCCGATGTCCGTGAACATTTTCTTTTTGGATGGGTAGGCCGTAGAAGGAGGTAGTAGCTAGGTAGCTAGTAGAAGAGGTAGCTAGTAGATTAAGTAGCTACTACGAACGCAGGATAGCTCACGCTTCAAGGAAGGCCCCCCCCCGCCACCCTACAGGCGGTGGGGGAGAACTTGCTTGAAGAAGCGCTCGCACTATTCCTTTGGTTCCTAGACTTTTTGGGAAACCTATATATGTTTTCCCAACTGCATGGGAATGCTAGAGTCAAAAACTAAGGCACTTCGCATGGCCAACAAAAAAGGTGCTTCGGTTCGTGGGCTGCGCTGGGCGTCGCACGGAGGGTGGATGCGTTGATGTTACGCAGTCCTTAGTGGAGCGATGTTGCTCTTTTTGGCATATGGTGAGTGAAGATGATCCTGAGTTGGGTTGCAAAGTAACAGGAGTGAACTTCCGTGATGGATGTCAACCAACAAGGAAATGCTTCCCTCTCCCAACTTACAGATGGATGCCAATGGGTCATGTAGTCCGACCGCGGCCCCGTACCATTCCTAGGGGCCCAGGCCATAGCTGATGGAATGGTACAGGCAACTGCCATCGCCCGGTTGCGGGATGACCCTGGCATTCCTCACATCACCGAGATCAAATGGGACACGAAACATGGGGTGAGTAAAAAAACTGAATCCAGAACTTCTACTAGGAGACAGCATGAAATAGCTACAGGTGTAACGGTGTAAACATGTATCATTTATTTACATGTCATAGTAAAATATGATCTTATGTTTACTAGGTTGGAGGCCAGCGCTAGTAATTAGGTTGGAGGCCACTGCTATTTGTTTGTGTTTTACTCTCTTCGGTATGAGGTTCTTGGAATAGGACCCCGGAGTCCTTATTCTAAGGCACATACACAATTGCAAGGCATCCTAAACCCTAAACGCGGATTGAGGAGTCGGCCGCAGCACGTAATTGCCGCCACTTCCGCCCATTTGATGCGGATTGTTCTTGCAGCCATAATTCACCTGCACCGTGTGGTGAAAAGAGCGCGGGAGGATCGGTAAGGCCAGGAGGGCCCTAGTAGCATCCTTGCTCCTAGTAGTAAGGCCAGGAGCCCCTAGT
>CAXAMN010013780.1:922258-967646 GCA_963970005.1 Durusdinium trenchii
CCCGTGCCCCCTCATTCAATGTTGGCGCGACCCCTCTGAGGAGGTGGCGCAGGATTTTGGACCTTCAACTTGTTTTTGTTTTCTCACTGTGGTGGCCCCAATGTTAACAAGGGAGAACGAGGGCAGCAAGAAAAGTGTGCGCAAAGTGGTGCAGGATTTTGTCCATCAACAGTATGATCTTGCACGTAAAAGTTTATGCGCACAAAGGTATGCGCGCTAACAGCAAAGCCCATAAGTGTCATTGGCCCAAAGCCAAGCAGTATCCAGGGCCACTGTTGACTTTGTAGCATGCCTGAAGCAACGATCTGCAGAATGATACGGCCGTATGATCTTGCGCGTACAAGTTTATGCGCACAAAAGTATGCGCACAAACGGCAAAGCCCGTAGGCTTCACTCGCCCAAGGCCAAGCAGTATCCAGCACGACTATTGTGTGTGTAGCATGCTGAAACATGCTGAAACCATGGTCGGTTGAGAGCCTGACGTTGCGCATAGAACATTATACGTACAAAAGTATGCGCGCAAACAGTACAGCCCTTGACACAGCCTGTCGGCCAAAACAGAACCTGAAGAGTGTAAATACCCCACAGCGCTAATAGACAAAGAACGCTCAAGCGACAACACCTGCTGATGTTGCGTGCATAAGTTCATGCGGCCCATGACTACTGGCACTTCATTGTCAGAAGCTCCCTTCACTGCTGCAAGCGGCGGTTTGTTACCCTGCTTCGGGGGAGAAAGAGAGAAGTGGTTTGCAATGTTGAGTGACCTTCCCTCACTCCCGCGGCATCTTTCAATGGATTGTCCGGGCATGCAGGGCTCAGCACCGGCACCAGCAACCTGTCTCCACCACGTGCACAGCCAGCTCACAACACCAGCAGAAGCACCAGCACAGCACCAGCAACCTGTCTCCACCACGTGCACGGCCAGCTCAAAGCACCAGCACCCGGCACCCAGCACCACCGGCACCCGCACCCAGCGCCAGCACCGGCACCCGGCACCAGGACCAGCAACCTGTCTCCACCACGTGCGCAGCCAGCTCACAGCACCAGCACCAGCACCGGCACCCAGCACCAGCACCGGCGCCAGCTACCTGTCTCCACCAGCACCAGCGCCGGCACCCGGCTCCCAGCACCAGCACCGGCGCCAGCAACCTGTCTCCACCACGTGCACAGCCAGCTCACAGCACCAGCACCAGCACCGGCGCCCAGCACCAGCAACCTGTCTCGAAAGCGCGCACGGGCAACTCATTGTCATTTGAAGTAAGAACCCCATAGCGTCGCTATCTGGGGAACAACAAAAGCTGCGAAAGAACTTGTGTTGAATGTTAAGCACTTCACCCACTTCGCGAGTGGGTGTCTCAGATCTTTCCTGACCCTGACATGGTGAGGCCTGGGCATTAGATCATTTGAACATCTTGAGCCATGGAAAACATATGAATCGGTGCACTCCACCTCTGACAATAAAACATGAAAAGTTAACAATGAAACCTTTCATGACACTCTACGGAGACTCTTCAAGCAAGCGGCCTCTGCTGAGCCCAGGGTTCCAAGAATAACCCTTGTGACAGTGGAGGCGCTTCCTGCACTTTCAAGTTCCTTCTGCAAAGCATCTTCGAAGTGGGAGATGCCTGTCACCTCAGACTTAGAAAGTCACCCACGTCGCGAGTTGTCAGGACGCGTTGGAGTATGAGAAAAACAAACCACAATGAACCTAGAGTCGGCCCCTGAGCCGATTTCTTTCAGTGCTCAAGCTGCGAGGCCTATTTTTCGGGCCGTGTGGGCGATCGAAACATCCAAGGAACATCTGCGAGGTACGCCAAGTCCTGGCCGTCGAAAGGAACGTCGCGGTGAAAAAGCGACAGACGAACTTGTCTGGTTTGTTTCTTTGTCCCGAAAGAGACAGAACTCCCACCTGCATCGCTTCCTGCAAAGACAAGGTGGACACATTTGCCTCAGACATTGGCAATTGTTTCGCCATTTGCCGAAGTGCGCAAACCTTTGTTGTCAAAAGTGCAATTTACAGTATGTCCAACAGTCCATTTATGCGGCTTTGAATAGTTTGCCAAAAAGGTCGCGGTTGGATTGTCTTTCTTTCGAATTGTTGACCTGACAGCTTTCACAGATAACAAAGTTCCTGCCTGCGAGGGAGTAATTACGCCATTTGCAGAAGAAATGGTTGAAAAAGGCAGAAATTACACCAAAGGCATAGATTATGGACAGCGAGCAACTTCGGGGGTACGGATCCGGACGTGGTTGAATCTCTTGGAACACCTCACCGGATCCGGCGACTAGGCAAGCCACACAATGTGGGATCGGGGGACAAAAAGTGATGAGCGGCGCCTGGCTCCAGATTCCAGGGTTCAGGGCAAAAAATGTTTATCCAAATCAGATCAGCGTCCGCTTGCAAGCGAATTAAGACACCCTATAGTTTCCAGCTATCTGGTGAGCTCATCCAAAAAGGCTATATATATATATGATATTTAATGCGTTGCGCACGGACAAGTGCAATTGTTGTTCTGGTCTTGCAAACATACTTTGCTGGCAGTATTGGCAAACTGTGTTGTCCTCTTTTCAATGATAATGTAGACTCTTGATGAATGAACGCACCATATGAGAGGTTTTGCAATCCAAATGGATGGGTGCAGGAAGCTTCTAGTGATAAGCAAGAGTTATACCAGCATAGACCCCGAACAGTTTCAGACCAATATTACAGTAGTCAAAAAATGATTTCTTGGTACGCCCCAAGAGCACACTGCTTCATCAATGATTTTTGTCGGCATCGACATCGCTATTTGTTCGGCCACACTCCTCTCCAGTAAACCGGGCCACAGAGCCCAGCCACAGAATTCAGGGGCGCGGCCAGTGTGTGGCCAGCTCTTTTTGTTCTAAGATAGAACCCCAACAGTAAACTGTTTGGGGAAAAATTCCAGAGCCGTGTCCGTTATGCGATTCGCACCAAGAAAAATTTGGACACATTTCAACACCCTGACCTTAATTGAGCATGCGCTCGTGCAATTAGACATAAATCACTCTCGGCTTATATGGTTGTTCTCTTTCGTTGCTGCTCTCTGGTTTCTCGTAGTTACTTGGCATGTTTTTCCGCCACTCCTCATGAGTGTTTCACACCACCACCCAAACCCACTGAATACCGGTAAGGGATGGCAAGGGTTGGCGTGGGCGCGCTCAGACTCGCAAGTCCGTGCATCCAAATGTCCTGGATGGGTTTTGTTGATCAAGAGTCTACATTAACTGCTTTCAAGATACTTCGAGCAAAAGGGTCAGGCGGACATCGAAGGCCAAGGTCGTTTGCCCCAAGCGACGACCCAAGGAGCTTGGCAGCAACTGGAGGCCTGGCGATAACGAGCGGCCGGAGCATAAGTCAAAATGCAAGTTGATTCAGGGTTTACTCGGAAATCATCGGAGTTCACACGTGCCTTTCGTTTCTGATTGTTTTCAAGTTGATCTTTTGTTTTCAGAAGTCCAATTCAACTCAGGTACGCAGCTCTGCTGGATGTACATCAATCGTCTTACCAAACGCTCGGTAGAGGTGGTCCAAGTGCTGCTCGGCCCAAGCGAAGCCATCACCTCAGATGCTCACCATCCTAAACCTCCCAGACCCACGCAGAGCGCACCTTGGGCCAGGTCACTTGCATTCATTCCCTCTAAATCCAAGCTCAAGCGTAGAAGGATCTGCGCAGCGCTGGCTTCAGTCACATTGACGCCCTCCAAGAAGCACTCACCTGACTCTGAGCATATTCTCCCAGATTCTTAGATGAAGGGTGACCTATAATGTTCTTACAAAACTCAAAAGGACTTGACCCACAGTCAACAAAACCATGCGTATTCTTCAAGCAATGCAAGACAAAAACTACCCACTGGAAGAACCTCATCCTGGTTCACAAAAAGGACCCAAAAACCCACAAATCCCAAACAGTGGTCGATGCCTCGCACTTGCCAACGACCATCTCTGCATTGAAGAATTCGAGGGTCCTTCCACTGTTCAAGGGACGGTATGGAGCCCGGGCAAGAGGGGAGATCTCTCTCTCTCTCTCTTAGAGGTGCAAAGGAGCTCTCTTCGAAGGACGGCGGAGCAGCAACCCAAAGCAAACTTTTACTCTCCCCACCTTTGCAGCGTAGCCTGGGAGGCATGCAACAGAACAGAACGAACCGCTCTCGGTGCCAGTGCAGCTATCAAGGGGCTCGCTGTGCGGGATCCTTGGCTTTTTATGGAATGCTTGAAATGGCTTGAAAGAAGCTTGTTGACCATTTTGCACCTAAAAGGGTACGACTATGTACGAAAAATGTGATGGGAATGACATGAGTAGAAGTAAATCTATTATCCAACATCGAGAAGCCTTGGCTCTTGTTAGAACAGCCATACGGCCTTGCCATGTTCTCAGAGTTTAAGTCCAATGCCAATACCATGATCGGGAACAGACTGTAGACTGTGGAACCAGCAGTCAAGCAAATCCCAACAACTGGTCAGTTCTCCCTCTTCCAAACAACACAATCTAGTACAAGAGAGGCTTGTCTTCAACAAAAATAATGCCAAGTCAGCGGGCGTAGGATGCATTGAATCCTGATGCAAGCTCTGCCTAGACCCTGAAGTTGTGGATCCAGCAGATACTCTCCAACTCAAAGTTTTTTCCCAAGGATCCAACGTGTTCCTCTACTACGGATCGTGGTTTCAACAGGAAGGTCTCTTTTTCGGGTCCAGCACGTGATTTTTGCATCCAGGCTTCACAGGCACATCAGGACAGGGCGACCCTTCGCTGAAGCTTGTGGCGTCGGTCGTTACGGTCGTTGTTGTCGTGATTGCTTGCCCAGTGGTGGTACTATCACCGGTAGTGGTTGTGGTGGTCGTTGTGGTCGTGGTGGTCGTGGTGGTCGTTGTGGTCGCACTGGTAGTGGTAGTCGTTGTCGTGGTGGTGGTCGTGGTCGTTGTCGTGGTCGTTGTCGTGGTTGTGGTTGTTGTGGTCGGGGAAGCCTCTGCGGTAGTCGCAGCTGTCGCAGAGGTCGTTGCTGTCACAGTTGCTGTGGTCTCAGAAACTGTGGTGGTTGGTTCCGTTACTGTCACGGTGGCTGTAGATGATACGGTCGTTGGTACAGTAGCAGTCAATGTTGCTGTCACCGTCGATGTCTCAGTCACAGTCACACCTGTCGTTGTTTCTGTCGAGGTTAGTGTCATTGTTGAGGTCAATGTCTGGGATGTCAATGTAAAAGTTTCTGAGGTCGTACTGGTCTCGGTCTCTGTGCCTGATGTAGTGGTGTGCGTGTTAGTAGCGCTGCTACTACTGGTTGTTGTAGAGGAAGACGTACTGCTAGTACTGCTGGTGCTGCTGCTGGTGCTGCTGCTGCTGCTGGTGCTACTGCTGCTGCTGCTGCTGCTGCTGGTGCTAGTGCTAGTGCTGGTAGTGATGGTCGTGGGCGCGATAGTGGTGGTCGTTCCAAGTTCGCAGCTCATGGAAAAGACACAATCGATCGATGTCAGGCCAAGATCCATGGTTGAATCCCCCACGCAGCTCGTCCCTAACGGGTATGACCAATCGATTGTATGTCCTGTCAGGAAGCCCCCATCCCCGCCCATTACCCCCCAAAAAAACAACCAACAAAACGACAAAGACCAATCCCGGCCCTGGGCATTCAAAACTCAAACCCTGTAGACTCTAGCTTCTGCAGCCTGGATCAAAAGGCAGGTCGTTGTAGCCACATAAATCTGCGAGGGGGCCAAAGTAGATTGGCCCCAAATCGCCATCAAAGGCAGTCGCCTTCTGCAAAAAAGTCTTGGTCTAGCTGTCTAGCGCAACGCAACGCATAAATAAAATGCTTCTAGCAGCTGAAGCATCATGCAACAAGAACGAAAGCGTATTGAGCGTCTGCGGACAGGGATGATGACTGTTGCAGCCATATATGTGTGGACCAAAAAGTTGAAAAGACCCGTACCAACTTCCATAAATGCACTTGAAGTGTTAACCTGGAAAATGGAACAGGTTCTTGACTTCCAATCATAATCAGTGCCAAACTTGGTCGTGCAACGGAACACTCCATTCTGCTACCATAGCTTGCCTGAGTGCCGGTGCCAGGCTGGCAATTCGATGGCACCACGCCCCCATTGCCGAACGCTGCTAGCATGCAAACATTCCGCGAGCCAGATGTAAAGCCATCGATGTCAATGTTGAAGCTGGCACCATTGTAACTTCAGGGCGAAATGAAACCATCTGCAAGCAACAAAACAAAGCTCAGTAGACTTTGTATTGCTGATACAATGTGAGAAAATGCAAACGTGCTTTCTGTTGGCAAGAAACCGTATCTTCTAGAATGCCAAGTGAGTCGACTGTGTTTCCACCACTCAGGCAAGTCGGTCATGATTCATGATTGTTTCCGTCGATGATTGCGTAGGCCTTACTCCCAAATTTATGCTTCCGCATTTTTCGTTTGGGCCCTATGCACCTGAGAGGACTTGCCATAGTTCCAACCAGTCGAAAACCTTTGCCATTTCCGTCAAGGAGATCCTCACAAGATGTCGACCCCAAATCCTCTCGGATGTTCGTACCTTGGCAGCACATTTGCGTCCTCTTAAGTCAAGTCTCAAAAACACATCTCTTGGATTGTTTGCAGAACTGATCATTGGCACCGGCTATTGACCATGTAAATTGTGTCTAAAAAAAACAATATATATATATATAACTATATATATATTATAAGAGAATGATACTCCCACTGGGCTTGGGTGTTCTGAGCCTCTAGCACATCTCTACGACAACGGCAGCTGATGCAGTGGAGAAGTATCGGCCCAATAGTAGAAGCCACAGCAATGGAGCTTGCCTTTGTGTCGAAAAGAAATGGAAGTCGAAAAGCAATGGAAATCTTTCAAGGAATGCCTGTCTAGCAGCTCTACGACACCAATGCGTTACAGCCATGTTGGTCGAGCTGCACAGGTGACAAGCTCCACGCTTTTGGCTGCGGGACCACATGATTGCAAGCCTCAACCTCAACACGTGTTAAATCAACACAAGATCACGACACGCAAAAAGAGGGTCGGGGAAGAGATACGCACAACAGGGTGTGCCGTTGGGGGTGCAAGGGAAGTCGGGCGCAGACAGTCTGGCTGTGGGCACAGTGCTGGTGCGGGTGGAACTTTGCACCCTAATCACTGCATCAGGTAGCCGCTGAATCATCACAAACATTTACAAATCACCACTTGGCTAGCGCTGACTGACTATTCAGCTGCGTCAACAATGAGCCCTAGCAAACTGACTTGACTCAACATTTGGCTAGCGGCTAGCTCAAGCTCAAGAAAAAGCTGGCTCACCACTAGGGCCCACTAGCTCAAGAATCAGTGGCTTCGCTTGCGTGTGTGCAGGACCAATGATTCAATGATTGAGCTTCCTCTTGCAAAACCAAAGTGCTCCGTAATAGACGACACTGTAGACACTACTCGTCTGCCGTGATTCCAATATTCTTGGCTGCTTCATGCTACTTCTTTTGAAACCACGTGGTTTGAGGCGTCTCTCTCACCTGAAAAAGGATCCCCGACGGCTTTGACAGCTCCGACTGGTCCAAGTCTCTTCTTCACAGGTCGCTCGTGGACGCATCAGGCTGCTCGGGACAAGTCCGGCGGTCTTGAGCCGCACCTTGAGCCGAAAGTTCAACACATAAATCTGCCACCTCCAGCGTCTCTTAGCTTCTGTAGGTTGGAAGCCATCCCTATTAGGATGGAGGCCGTTGCTATTAGTTTGGAGGCCATTGCACATGATTGCACATCGTCTGCCTGTCACATTGCCTCCGGCCTTGGGTTCATTCTCAAGAATGGACAATTGCACAAACATCCCGATGCTGCTCTTGAATGTCGCAACATTTCGATACATTAGCGCTGGGCGGCCGCAGTGACATGGATTCGTACTAGCTAGACACATCGATCCAGTGCCAAGCACCCGTCCTGGAGTTTCGGATAGGACCAGCTCCTCCACCCACCATAAAACATACGCACAATTGAAGACATCAAAAGTGCTACGCTGCTACACATAGGCCAGCTAGGGCGGACAAGGAAATCCTACCCAAAACATGCTGGCGCACACTTCTCGTGAGCGTGCCAAAAACAGCTGCCGTAAAACGCGAGTCGTCCCAGCATGGCAGGCTGTCGCTGTAAGTAGCTGGTTTGCTGTACAGTTTCTGTACACAATTCGGGGAGAAAGCGTCCTCTTCGAGGGTTAACGACGCCCCTTTGGGAAACGTACAATGGGACTATAAAGCACTTCAAGACCACCACTTGAATGGCACCTAATTTCTGGGGAAGTATATGAGCACAGTATATGCATATATCAGGATATTATAGTATTTATATATATATATATGTACAATCTTTTCCAGCTTTTGTCTACCATACTGAAACAGTCCACATGCTTAGAGCTTCCCCAGGTTCCCTCCACTTCCCTGCCTCACAGTGTCGAGCGCTTCAGGGTGCGCTCGGTATCCGTTTTGTCGATCGGCGACAAAGGCGAATTGAGCAAGGTGCCGGATGAGCGGTGTGAACGCGTTGGTTTGCAGCATGACGTCCTTCGGTGTGAACGCAGTGTGAACACGACTTGAAACCCATGCTGAGGACTTTTCAGTCGCTTGATCCGAATTCTCTTGGACTTTGGAGAGGCAGCTGGATATATAAATCTGTATACATCAGCCTTTTCCAGCCTTCAACCAGGGAAAAGGCCCCGGCGCCGGCGCCCACAGGATTTCAAGAAAAAGAAATGTAACTGTAAGTAAGAGTACTCAAGGCGATTCAAGGGGTCTTGTGTTGGCCTCCTTTTGATTCCTTTTGCTTTAAGCGGTGATTAGCAAAGCTTTGAAATTACAGTATCTGTTCTTCCTCCGAACCTATCCTACCTATCCCACCACACATCTCCACCAAACACTCGAATGAAGCGCATGGAAATCTCGGTGTATCGAGGCACCTGGAGTCGTGTCGTGGCTCGCAGCTTGCTTCGAAGGTCACGGCGCGTGAATCACGTTGATCGAAGGAGGGCTCCCACGCCACGGGATCTTCCAGGTCAACTTCCTCATCGGAGGCTCTGGAGGCTCTGGAGGCATGCCTCGAACCCGAAATCAAGAAGCATGGACATGCATGGACTGGAAATGGCAAAAATACCCACTAGCGCCAGTGCGTGCTTCCTGGTGCTGACATTGTGGCAAATGCTTTCTTCTATAGTACCACTGTGTGAAACTTGGCTTTGCCATGAAGAATCATTATACATTACACTGTATACATCATGGTCCGCCATGATTGGCCCTTTCTGAGATCCTTTGGTCTGTGAACCGTTGCAAAAAGTTGATCCTTTGATGCGCGGAGCCTTTAAGCCATCCAGAGTTCACTGGAGATTTCTCTTGCTCTTTTAAAGAAAAGCTGCAAATCATCTGGTGCCACATGTGAAGAATATGTCTTTGCAAAGGTGGGGGACAGGTTCTTGATGTCCATGTCCCTCAAAGGTCGATCATTGCTACCGCGTTGCATTGCACTTCCATGTATGTTCAAAACAAATATTTCCAATGGAAAAACAAGGATCAAACACTATGTATCCATAATTTTGTATATATATATATATATTTGTGTGTGTTTTTTTATGTTGACCGGCTGTCCACACTGTAGCAACATGTAGCAACATGTAGCAATGTCAGCTGAGCGTCCACTGGACCTTTGTTCTGGTAGCTGTCATCTCATCCCCACCTTTGCTAGACAGCCTAAGCAGCCGGTTGGATGTGGCCTAAAGCCGTGTGACATTCCTCATCCTCAAAACGTCCCAGCCGATGCGGCGTTGCTAGGAAGCACATGTGGTAGTGTATTGCACAAAAAAGAATGCTTGTGAGGAAGTGTCCTCCATCACATCTGGAGACGAACATCATGTTGTGATTGCTTGGTGTGCCAAGACACGAACTTCGGCCTGTGAAAGTCGGCCGCAGTGTGCTGAGGCGCTTGATGAAGCTCATTTCGTTCTCTTGGTCTCGGGGTAGAGCGACGAAATGAGCACATCGAATAGGGGGTTGGCAAGCCAGATTGTACTTGCACACAGTCACAATTTGAGCATATGATACGGATAAATACTCTTAGATCTTAGTCTTCTTAGCAAATAATATATATAATATATATATACAGTATATAGTTGTCCGAGGTGTAGCTATCCTGCTGTCAACGTCAACTACATTGCATTCTCATCTCATTGGAGTCCCGCCTAGGCTTGTCCTCGAATTGATGCTTTGGACCGCACACCTAAGGTCAGCCGCCACAAAATGGCTGGCACGCAACTACCCGATTTTTGCACATGTTGGTTGCCCTTAGCACCCTGAAGACCCAAGGTGCTGTGGGGAATGGGAATGTCAGTATCATCAATCAAATGAAACTCAACTGTGCAACCTAGTTGCTGCTCAGCATAAGCCTGCCGGCACCAGGCGCAAAAAAACACCAATAACGATTATGGAGCCTCTGCCTCGAATTGGAAGATCTTTGAACAAGTATGAACAAATACTCTGACAACATGAACAATATTGGGCAAAGCCACACACACACACACAAATCGCAGGTAACTGGGAACAGCTGTACAAACCATCAAGTAGCTGGAATGAAAGTGGAGAAACACATGAAAAACCTCAGTGAGTGTTTTGTTGCGGCCTCCTGCCCTTTGCGCAGCATGGCACTTGGAAGCAGTTTGAAGACTTGACGACCAAGGCAGAGTCCTAAGAGCCTTGGGTGCATACAAGCAGCAAAGATGCGGCTACAGTGTAACCGAGCAAATAACTTTTACATATGTAAACGTCTCCAAGTGGTGAATGCTCCAGAATACGGCATACTGGATTGGTTCAACTCTAGGGAGGACATGTGTAGAAGGTTTTCCCCTTTTGATCGGTGCCACATAGATTCATAGGCCCCTTTGGCGTTCATTGCTCACCAAGTGAGACCATGTTGCAAGCCATAGGACGTTGCCCAAACGTGAACTGCTAAGCCCAGGGACATGCAAAAGCAGAAGCCCACTCCCAAGGTCACAGGTATCACCCATGCAGGCATCGCCTCACACAAGCTCAAGTCACAAGTCCATATCCAGCTAATCACAACTGCAAGATCATCAGCAAGTCATGGGTGGTACCAGGTACCACTGAAGATAAGGACTTTGAGACCTCAGACTTCCACAGGTAGGGCCTGCATCGACTCGCCCGGTCTCCTCAATCACCCCCCGACCGAATGAGGCCTCCGCGGCGCATGGGCAGGGTCGTCGAGAGCTTGGCTTGGGTCCTGCCAGTGCTTCAGCGGGACCTGGGCTCAACTTTCGAGAAAGTGGAGAAGTGGCCCCGAAAAAGTTGTGTGTGTGTGTGCTTGTCAAGATAGGCAGACCCTAAGCCCTCGGCAAACGGATGCTCCGATCGTTTTGTGTAAGTCTCCCGCACACTCCATCACTCGCCACCCAGGCACCAGAGCACAGTAGATCTGAGCCACGGCTACAAATGACCTCGGCAACCTCCATGGCGCTTCCACAGCCATTGTCCATGGCGGCGCAGGCTGTGGTGTCCCAGCGACCCACAATCCAGAATGGCTCCGGCACAGCGTAGCCGTTGATCACCTGGAAAGGAATCGTATACATGAGTCATAACTCCTGACTGGCGTCATAGAAGCTGCGTGAATGTGTAAGCCTCAGTGAACATGTGACAGAGCTGTAGAAACAGACTGTCTTGGTGGCGGTGGAAGTGTGAACTTTCTTATAACTCCAACAAAACTCTCCACTACTCGCTGCGTCCAATTCTTGTCCCACCTCAGCGCTACCAAGAGCTGCGAAAGACACCCTGGTGAGATTGGACGTCTCGTTGAGCTCTTCCCGCAAGGCTTCCCCGAAGCGAGACATGCCATCGACCTTGGCCGGAGAAAGAGCTGTACACATGGCTGACGTGGCCCACCTGGCTCCGGGAACATCCACGGGTACCTGGGTGGCCATCCTGGTGACATGCACATCACCTCCAGCATCCCCCATCCCCACATATCTGCGCGAACCGTTGCATATCTATAAAGGAAGATAGCCCCAGAAAAGGAAACATACCCCGATTGTACCACCAAACGACTGAGAAAAGAATCATCGGCACTGCAACAATTGATCCAAGAAACATCAGTGAGCAGTGCCAACTCCTGTGTTTCACTGTGCCAAGGCGTTTGACTCTTCAGACTCTTCAGACCAAAATTCAACGCGGTTTTTCTGACAGAATCCGAGACGACCATTGGCAGGGATTGTTCCAATTGAGCAAGTGAGTTGGCATAAGGCTGGCACCCCAGAGTCAAACATGTGGGTCATCAAAAAGGTTCATGATTATACAATGGGTGAGAAAGGGGAGTTGTGGCCGTGGCTACACATTAAGCATTGTGCTTGGCAAACAGTGATCAGCTACCAGTCACCAGACTCCTCAATCGCATCTGCCTCCATCGCACTGTCTGAGGAGTTGGATCTGTTCATCACCTTGCACGTGGAAACAGCCTTCGTCCAAAGCGACAAAAACGTGGAACGGGATTCCCTGCAACGACCACCCTTTGCACCCCTTCGAGTTCTGAGCATACCTGCCCGCCTCCAGCGAGGTATCGAGGAGCCATGTCAAGCGCACGTTAAATGCCATCACTTGTGCCAAAAGTCGTCTTCGATACGTCGGCGCCAGCAAGTCAATCCCTGCCGTGGAGGCCCAGAGATGCGGGGTGCCAGAGGATATGGCCACCTGACCACCTCTTATCAAACTGCAAGTGACACCCACACCCACACGACTTGTATTTGGCAAACGAACCTGGCAGCCCAGTCTACCACTAGAAAATGGAAGCTGTACTTGGCAGAGGCTGCCACCAGCTGGTCACCCTGAAAGCATACAAATGACTAATGACCATGAACCAACATTTACCGGATGTCATGATTTCTGGCATCAGTGGGAAACCAAAAACTGCCAAGGTCAAGGTACATGGGGACCTTCGAAACAGAACAGAACCGTGCTGCTCCATAGACCTGCAAACCAGAATCTGGAGAGCCATGGAAAATTCTGCAGAGCAGCTCAATCACAAACATCAAAGCGCCCATCGCCCTTGAGAGACACCCTCAAAAAAACACCAAGATCATGACGGGCGGAAAAGAAAATAACCCACAAAGCGGCATATCGTAGCATCATATCTTTGTCTGTGCTTCAGCCAAGGCTCGCAAGCTCGCTGGATGAACATCAATGGATTTGGCAAAGGCTCGATGGAGAGAGTCGACATTCTGCTCCGCCCATTCAAGGCCGCTGCCTGACTTGCAGTGTCAGAAAACCGAAGGTCACGGCGAAATATGATTTGTCATAATCACAACTATGACAATGCTTTTTGAGCATGTATTTAATAAGGTCATTGTGATTGGTCATGAGGAAATTGAACAATTAAGCTTTGGCTAAAAGGCTTGAGTCTGCATCTTCCACGGCCAAGTTCATGCGAAGAAGGATCTGGGCTGCACTACCTTCTGTGACGCTGGCTCCCTCTGGGATACATTCGCCTGCGACGCTTCGTTCATCGCAGTTTGCCCCTTCACGCATGATGCGTATTGCATGTGAATGAATCGTAACGAACACTCACGGACACTCTATGATTATGGAACAGGGCGATTAGTGAAGCATGCCGATCACTGCCTTGGACTCGCCACAGACCATCTTTGCAAAGGAGAATCTCCGAATCCTGCAAAAATGGGTTTAGAAATGGTGCAGTCTTGAACTGCAATTGGATTTGGAGGTCCCCAGTTCCCGAATCCCAGAATGGATAAAAACGGTGCCATCTATATTTGGGGAGATTCGCTTTTCTATCAAATTTGGGACCCTGAGCAGTGCTTGAGATGATACGACTTTCCTGGTGGTTGATCTAAATTCCTGTTGGTGGAAATGGCCTTTCGACAAAGGCAAAATCAAATTAAGTGATTTTACAAATCTTTTCCGACCCCATGTTGTTTATCTCTTGCACGTGATCGTTGCTATAATATGTATATGTATGGTAACCCCCCTCCCCGAGACCTACCTTTTTGCACTGTTCAGTAATATTTACAGTGAATTCTGCACATGTTGAGGTCATTTTTTGAGGTCATTTTTAGAGGGATTGCGGGGGTGCCACATATTTTATATACAGTATATGTATATATACTGTAAATACATATTGCCAAAAGGTGTGTAAGTACATGTTGAATTTGCAAATTTTACTCATTTCGCAACTTTTTCTGGATTCAAGATTCTGGGGAAAAGTTATTGAATCCAAACTCTAGAATGTTGAGGTTCTGGATGTCAGTCAGGGCTTGGATTTAAAAACTTTTCCCCAGAGTTATCTTGAATCTTGAATCCCCAAAACTTTGCAAAATTTGCAACGTGTTCTGAAACCATTTGAAATGCAACGATTGAAATAAAGAATATGAATATGATAGAACCAACATATATAGCATGAAATATGATTTTTTCTTAAAGACTTTTCATTTACACAAACCGTTCAGAAGTATGTTGCATATACAACTGACATCAGTTGTTCTAAGTATAACATTGCCTTTCTGAAAAACACCTGTAAAAATGCATCTAATGAAATTAGGAAACTAGAAAGGAGGAAATATGCATATGAAAAATAAGAAGGGCTAAGCTGCAAAGAATACTGATAAGAAATTGTAGGGAGTGACTGTGGACGGCTAACACACGGGCTAGGGATTTAAGTAGAGTCAAGGTTTTTTAGAATACAGAGATGATACTGAAGATGAATCTATTTTAATAGGGAGGTTGAACAATATACAATACAGGATAGAGATGGCAAAAGAGACATATTCATGCCCAAGGGTTTATGGGTGCCCAATATAACCAACCAATGTAATTACTGTGGGTTTGGATTTAGATTAGATATGGATAGCATATCAATTGCATTGCTTACTGTCATAGATGTGATAGTAGTAAGTATATATATGTATATGTACATATATGTGGGCGCGCGTGCTTTTCGGGGCCCCCTGGGAAGCAATTGATAAAATATAATACCATAAAACGCGCCCATGTATATATATATATATTCTCACAAAAGCACTGCACACAGACTGCATGAAACCTTTCATACGCACTCTACATGCTCTGTACATGTGCAAAGCTGCATTGATATTCTTCATTGCAGATTTAGTAATGTGCAGACAACCGCCCATATCTTCGAGGTGGTGAACTTCTTCTAAGCTCTTCAGGTGTGTCAATGCAGTTTGCAGTTCCAATTTGCGACGCTTGCTACGATAAGACGACGATGAAGATGAGCCAGAAGACGAAGATGATGAAGATGCAGCATTGGCCTTACCATCTCTCGTTGATGCCACGAAGATTTGTTTTTGTCGCAGAGCCATCCTCTGTGATCCCATCACCAGAGAAGCAGTAAATAGTCTCTGACTCACTTTTGGCTTGGCAAACGCAAGTACACTGCCCTGCAACCAGCAATGATGACAGCGGCACGCTTCAAAATAGCCATCATGTGAGGATGCTTGGCATACTGGATGGCAACCGCAAACATGCCCTTGAACTGCTCCCATGGCACAGGATTGGAAGTAAGAAGCAGTTGCTGACAAACTAGCTCAAGCAAATATACTAACCAAGCCAATGTTTATAAACAACCATCTTGTTTATAAACAATTGTCTCTCACTATTGCAAGTCGCATTAATTAATTAGTTGAAGTAGATGGTTGATCTGTTTGCAAAGGATTGATTTGTGAGCAGATGAACTGCATTGATCAGATGAATCAGTTGGAGCAAATGATACAGTTGAGTCAGATGATACAGCTGGATCAGATGAATAGTTGAAGGACTTGATACAGTTGGATCAAATGATTCAACATGAATTGGTTCCCAGGGGGCCCCGAAAAGTCCACGAGCCCATATATATATATATATATGTTTACAAAATATACATGTTTATTGTGTAAAAAAGATCAAAAAAGTATGGAAAGAAATAGTGCGTGTATATACTAGGTAATGGATACTACTAGACAGTATAGGAAAGGATGTCAGGATAACAGAGCATTAGAGAGATTTACTCAAGGGTTTTAAACCTGCGACATTTGTAGAGCCAAATAATCAAGAAATGTATTACAATATTACAGAACATAACATAAGGACTAAAACACATAAACACAACAGCACAAGTAAATTACCTGTTAGGATTATCTAAGGTTCAGGTGCTTCTGCAAAAATGCTATCTGCTTCACAATATGTTTTCCAAGCCCGAAAAGGTAGGTTTGAGGGGGGTAGCATATAATATATACAATAATATATTATATATATACATATATTCTATATATACATATACATATGTGTGTGTGCTGTGTGTGTATGGATATGTATGAGGACCGAGGACCTATTGATCGAAGCTGCTTTTGCAGTCGTCTCTCCAAGCGGACCTCCCTTGTGACACTGACTATAGCAGAACGATTTCTTCCGGAATCTACCAAGCCTTGCAGCATCTTTGAGCATGTCTGAATCGAGTCAAGGCTTTGTCCGAGTTGAATATGGAATCATCAAGCAGAAACCGCAAACCCTTCAGCAAGGGTCCAACACCAGATCATGAGCCACCAAAATGTTGACAATATGTGCATGAGTTTACCTTAAAGCTTCGTGAACCGATGCAGCAAAAGGAGGTAGTTAGGCGAATTAAGAAATACAAAAAAAAAAATCAGCACTCAAGCCCCGAGAACATTTGGATCCGCACTTGAGCTTCTCAACTTTGAACCACAAAATACCATCCAAATCCAACAGTCCAACAGTTGTACCATATATCTGCTTAGTCGCAAAAATGGTTGGCAAATGTTGGAAAGGGTGATGCACTAAATTCTAATGTTGCTCAGCTCGTGGCAATGTCGTTCACCGTTCTTTGGTACATCTTTGGTGAGGTTTCGTTTCAAACGGTCGCAGTTTAGTTGCAGACCCGACTGCTTTGCGACCACAAGGCCGCGATTTGTAATGAATCACTAGCAGGGGGAGCTCAAACGCCGGTCTTTGGAATCCCCAACATCCTCTACGTTTAGAATGCTAGTGTCTATCGCAGTCCGGTCCTTGGCTTGATAACCCTCAGAGCATGCAACTGGGCAGAATGAGCCGCTGGCCGTGCCCACGCAGCTGTCAAGGGGCATGCTGCTTGCAATCCTCAATTGATCCAGGGTTTCTCAACCCAAAGACTTAGCACGACTCGCTGCAACTCTGCAGGACAAGAAACAATACCACGCCCATAGATGTTTACAAAACGGTATCACGGGTCCTGCTTGAGTCCCTCTGCGTACACACAGTATTCAGTGGGTCCATTTCTTTGACCTTTCGACCCCACTCTTGTTAGTAGCGTTCTTGTTCCTAGTAGTACGGCCAGGAGCCCCTAGTAGCGTCCTTGCTCCTAGTAGCGATGCCAGGAGCCCCTAGTAGCGTCCTTGCCTCACTTGTATTGCAGGATAGTGAGCTTCTTGAAAAATCCAATGCGTCCTCGAGTCCGTGGTACATCATTGCACGGCTGCCCTTCCAAAGTGTCCGTCTCCGTCGTTGTCACCCTGGTGATCAGCGTGGTCGTTGTCGTTGTTTTGGATTCTGTCGTAGATTCAACTTGTTGAGCTGAAGTTGAGTCCGAACCTGTCGCCATTGTTGTGCCAACGGTGCGGTCTGAACTGGTTGTGGATGGCTGTGTGGCCTCGATCTGCCTCGTTGTCATGAATAGTGTTGTGCCTTCACTCTGGCTGGTTGTCGTTGAAGCTGATGTGATTTCTTTCTGCTCTGTGGTTGACAAAACGGATGAAGTAAAAGGAGCCGTCGTCACTGTCTCCTCATTTCCAGATGTTGAAACCTGAGTGTGGCTTGTAGTCGTGTCGGTGTATGTGGTCAAAGT
The DNA here is from genome assembly GCA_963970005.1 of Durusdinium trenchii. NCBI lineage: Eukaryota > Dinophyceae > Suessiales > Symbiodiniaceae > Durusdinium > Durusdinium trenchii. The sequence goes on from CAXAMN010013780.1 coordinate 940,143, forward strand.
TCTGGTGGTTGATCGTGTGATGGTAGACAATGTGGTTGTTGAAACTGTCCTGGTTGATGTTGGCACTGTGGTGGTTGTGAGTGTAAAGCTCGTGGTGACAAGAGTAAATGTTGTGGAAACAGTAGTATCAGGTCCACTGCTGGTAGTTGTGGTTCCAAGTTGACAGCTCATGTCAAAATGGCAATAGAGTGATGTGAGGCCAAGGTCAAGATCAGGGTCTCCCACACAGCTGTTGCCCAGCGGATAGTTCCAATCTATGGTGGAACCTGCCAAATGCTGTTTCCAACTTGCATGGCTCAACAATGCTTCTGCACCAAAGTGACCCTATGACAGATCTATAATTTGGACTCCCACCTACAGAAAAGGCCATGAAGTTGAAACCGCAGGGAAAACCCTCCATGCCAAAGTAGTGTCGCTCTGGATTGCCATTGAACTCGTCTGCCTCAGCTGTGGGTGAAAACGGATATGAATCCTTCGCCGGAGCCAAGTCTCACCAACCAACACTCACACGCAAAGGAGTAGGAAACAAGTTAACCATGTTCGCCCACAGGGAATTGCCCATGGCATCGCTACTAGAAACAAGGGCATCGCTACTAGTCACTAGTCGCTTCTTGGTACTAGTAGCAAGTTAGCTACTGGTAGAAATGCACTTGTTTCTAGTAGCGATGCACTTAGCTACTAGTAGCAAACCATGTTCGCCCACAGAGAATTGCCCATGTCTTCCTGATCGAAAGAACTTCTGCCATCTCTCCCACACTTGACCTACAGAGCGACGAACTCAGAACACCATGGCCTGAGTGCCGAAGATGGGGATGCAATTCGGCAGCACGGTCCCAGCATTGCCAAAGGCAGCAAGCATGCAAACGTTTTGAGCACCAGCTGTCAGACCCACCATGTTGTCATCAAAGCCCAAGCCATTGAACCTGGCGAGCCGTTGGGAGCCGAACCGCGAGCCGGCGGGACAGCAGAGACGCCGCGTCAGCCGAACAGCACCGGAGTGTCTCGGCACAAGCAAACAAGAAGGGTCACACCTGAGCGGGGTTTCCGGGGTGCCGACCAATCTGAAGCCTTTGCCATACTCATCCAGCACTTCAGTACACGCTATAGCAACCAGATGGTCTGCAATATCGGCACCTCAGCATCCAAGCAAGAGAGACGGGTACTACAGCAGACAGGTCCAAACAAAAAAGGGAACCCTTGCTGATTCAGCTTTTCAGGTCCAAGCCCTTGCCCCCCAAAGTTGGTTGGTTTCCTTCACCCAATCAGCCCACTCTCAAGACTCGACCACTTTAGGGAACTTTAGGGCTAGGACCTAGGAGGCTCAGCATCCAAGGGTTGGATGACATCTTACATCCAGGCTAGTCCATCTTACAGCCAATGTTGAAACAATCTCAAGTGAAATCGCCACTGGCTTCATCAGTTAGGTGATACTACCCAGTGTTCGGAATCTTCGTGTGATTTCTGTGTGAGCATAGCAAGATCATGATGGCTTTGGCCAACAACAATGGTGACTCATCTCTCATCCAAGCAGCACATGTCCGCAACTGCCTGTCCTTTTGCTGCCATAAACAGGCTGCTAAGCGACAGCAGCACCGACCAACACCAAGGAAGAGGCTGCCTTGTCATGTGGTGAGGCTCACAAGGTCTTTTAGGCTTCACACTTCCAATGAAGAAAGTCGTAGCTTGGCAGACAAGCAACACAAAAAGCAAATTTGGTGGTCGATGAGGCCATCTGTTCACCTGTGCGACAGGATGCATAGATGGAATGTCCATGCACGAAGTGTGTGGTGTATGTGTATATATTTTGTAATGTACAATGATGCTATGCGTAGCAAACATGCAAATCAGAAGTTGAAGAACTGAATGAACTGCCAGCAATCCGCCTCGTTGCCCCTTTGTGGGCGCATCGGAACTACTGACTTGTAGCCCAGACCCTGGATTGGCCTTTGAAACCTCTGACCTTGTCTTCTCAAGCATTTACTTCGCTGGTTGCAAGGACAATCCAGGAAGTCTCACCTTGATCCAGAAATTTGTCCACCCAGTTCTTCATCCCCAATGTTGAGCGCCAACGGAATGGCACAAATACAGTAATCATTATGCCTGAAAGTTGAGTTTTATGAGGGACTGATAAGGGTTGTTCAAGGTTGGATGCCCAATGTTCGTGAATGGCAAAGCCAGCAATTTCTACAGTAGCAGCATCTAGTTGAACCAATGCCGCACAAGGCAGGAGGCTGTCAACGGCTAAGGACATCCATGGCAGAAATCTGACAAGATATTTTTCAACTAGTAGCTTCTTGTTCCTAGTAGTATGGCCAGGAGCGACTAGTAGCGTCCTCGCTCCTAGTAGGGTCACTACTTTCTGACGAAAAAACCAGGCGAATCGCGTTCTTTCTGAGGAAGCCACTCAGTGGAAGGATCCTGTGCTGAACCCACTCGGTGGATGCATCTTTTGATACAACAAGCTGGTCTCACGGGGTAACAAGGACGCTACTAGGAACAAGTGCATCGCTACTAGGAACAAGTGCCTCGCTTCTAGCAACAAGTGCCTTACTAGTAGTAACACAATCGGTCTTGCGGATCGGATCAGACTGTCCGAGCAACCCCAGGCAACCTGTCGCTCCGTTGAAAACAATCAACCCCACACTTGCTTGCCGGTGAGCCAGGTTTGACAACAGCGCCAGGGGGTCTTTCGATATGATGAGCAAAGAATTGGTGCCGAAACTGACAAGTCACAAGGCAGGTAAGTGTGATTGCTTCTGCTTCATGGTACACTCTGCATCTCTGGCACCTCAACCACCCGACGCTTGTTGCCACCCGCCTTCAGTTCCGTTGAAAGAAACTGAAATACATCAGACCGCAAAGTTCATAATGTTATTGTGTATATATATATATATATATACAGTATATGATCCATGCAGTTCCGCTGCGTCAAGCACTGCAACTTGCTTCTTAGTTTCTCTTCATATTGGTGTCTTCTCGTCGCGAACGAAAGCTGCAAGTGCGGTGTCGTGAAGGCTGTAACTACAGCATGTCTTTTTTGAAGTAGGAAGCAACAGTAGGAAGTCTTTTGTTGCTTGTTCCTTGTTCGGAGAGTCCGAGTCTTGTTTCGTTCCCCCGCGCCGCCAACCTGGGCAGGAGCTGCCTGAGGTACATCAGATAGGTCATTCAGATACTCCAATGTGTACAGGTCTGGCACAACAACTTAGCTTCTTAGAGTATCCCAGCAGGTCACACAACAGTCGCGAAAAGAAGCGCTATGAAAGCTCTCATAGTTTGTGTGCCTCCTTGCCTGCAGCAACAGCATGATTGATTGGATCAATGGCATGCCAGATCTTCATAACAGGAAAGGTGCTTTCCAAACTACAGGTCCACTGAAAGTTTGAAATGAAGCCTTGAGCTCACTGGACCTCGGCACTGGAACGTGCAACATGTTTCTTCGCAAAATGGATGCCTAATTTGACCCTTCACATTTGTGAGGATCATCTGAGCGGTGCCTAATTCCTGGCCATGATTCCCTACAATCAGCGGTAAGACAAGCTGAACATCCGCTTTCAAAGAAAAGAAAACCAACAAAAACAAACAGCATGGCAGCAGTCTTCAGCAGAGTAAGATTCCAGATGTCCCATGACCATAAGTCTACCACAAAGACCTACAGAGGCACATGTTGATAGAAGAAACCAGAACTTTATATTCTTTGCTCCCAGTAGCTTCTTGTTACTAGTAGTGAGGCCAGGAGCCCCTAGTAGCGTTCTTGTTCCTAGTAGCGATGCCCTTTGCTCTAATAGCTTCTTGTGAGTTACTAGTATATAATGCATACTAAAATACAATGATCCTTGCTGTGTATGTGTGGCTTCTGAACAGCCTTTGTGTATGGTTCTTGCGGAATTTGTGTCACACGCACTGAGCATGTCACCACTACACTAGACTACACATCAGTAGTATAGTTATACATAATGGTATACAGCTATATAGTGCCATGGTGGATTTGAATTACTTCACACAAACAACTGGTGGATAATCAGGGCGCAATTGGGTGCAATTTGGCAATGCGCGTTTTGGCTGCAAAGCCCTCACTTTCCAGCCGCACATTGGCAATTAACAAACACACAAAACTCATGAGGTACAAACATCAATCGAAACCTTCGCGGCAACATGCATCAAAAGCTTCAGGCAACACTCAACTCAGCGCTGTCTTCGCGTGTGTCATTCTGCTGGGTCATCACCAAGCGGATGCAAACCTCATGTTGTGTGTTGTTTGGAGCTCATGTGTTTCCATGTCGGCCCTGTCAGCGGTTTGCCACTATTCCCCTAGACCATGCAGAATGCACTCAGGAATGTAAAATGAACTCTCCTTGTACTTCATGCGGCCAAGTTTTTGGTGAGTAGTATATAATATACTGTGCTACTGGTTGTTGCCTTGAACCCCTGACGCGGCATCTTCCGACAGGATACGGCTCCTGTGATCATGTTGGCATAGAACGAGAAATATCGGCCCAGCCGAAAGCTGTCACTCTCCAGGTAGCATCCAAGACGAAATATAGCTCCAGCGACTGGTGGACCCAATCCCCTCGACAATGCGTTTAATGAGCTGCACCAGCCGTTGACAGCGCCACGATTTTCAGGAGCGCATTCTCCTGAGTGTCAAAAACAAAAACAAGTGTTAGAGTGGCTGCGACTAAAGGTTCCGCTAAAACAGAAGGCGATGCTGTTGCTTCAAGCTGAAGACTTACCCAGGCCATCGCTAGTAGGTTGGAGGACAATGCTATTAGGTTGGAGGCCATCTCTTCTAGGTTGGAGGCCATCGCTACTAGGTTCCTTTCGCTATTAGGTTGAAGGCCATCGCTGTAACTGCGACAATCAAAGATCGATTGATCAGCATCACTGAGACCGGAAAGGCTGTTGAAAAGCCCAGCTGGCTTAGCATCTGCCAAGTAGTGATTGGTACATAGCGCCAGAAATGGAAGCGAGGGTCTGCAACCATGTAGTACAAAGGTATAGGGAGTGTGATCAGAATTGTCCAACCAAGGCAAAGGCTGAAGCTCCGGTGTGGCCCCACACGTCGAATCAAGACGGGATAGAGCGTCACCTGGTTTACAAGGATCATAGCAGCTGCACAGATTTGGATGTACCCAAACTGGTGAGGGGACAAAGCCATGCCACCCAACTTCTCGGGCAATGAAGAGACAAGGACGAATGAGTTCAAACGGGCAGCAGTATATCCAAAGAGAAGACTGCTGGAGAAGAGGAGACGCCGAATGGCTGTACCTCGAGGAAAGCTTTGCCAAAACTTGGATGGTGGGCTGTCCAGACTCTCCCTCGTCAGCAGTGCTTCCCTGGCACGACTCTCAGGCAAGGCCACGAAGCCCAACAAGAGAGCCGCAACTGCAAGGCAGGCATAAGAAAGGTTTGGGAGCAAGAACGGATGCGAATCGAAAATGGTGCCCGAGAAAGTTGCAGGATAAAATTTTGCGGGGTAAGCTAACATTCCACCCAGCGATGGGCCAATGAAAAGCCCCAACGAAAGGGTCGAAGCCAGAATGCCAAAGGCCTTTGCTTCATTGGAACTGTCCACCATTTCTCCCAAGTAGGTTCTGGCAACCCCAACATTTCCGCAGAAGAAGCCATCCAGCAAACGAGCCGACAACGCCACTGGCAAGCTCTGAGCCATTCCAAAGATGATTGGGGCCACAGCAGATCCAGCAAGACCCACCAGCAAAACAGGCCTTCGTCCGATCTTGTCAGCCAGCATACCCCACATAGCAGAGAAAACGACTTCGCACAAAGAGTAGGAGCCGACCAGAACAGAGACCCATATCGAGACATCCGGACTGCCCCGGTCGGTGTTCAACAGCATGGACACCATGTCATCCACATAGGGATTCAAAATAGTTGCATTGATGCAATCAATCAGGCATATGCAGCAAAGCACTGCCAGAGTCTTCCGAGGAAGAGGGCTTGCTTCTTGCTGCACCATGAGAAGACGTTTCACAATATAGCCGCTACTGTGTTGTCCCAAACCCTGCGAAAAAGGATAAAGATGAGTCTAGGTGTCTACCTCATCGTCCTCACTCTACAATTTGGAACTAAACCGTCAGCTTCTGCATCTACAGACTAAACTGCTGAGCACAAGTGCCGACGTGATGTTGTATCTCCGTCTGCACATTTCAGAACAAAACAGGCAGAGAAATGCGGCAAGCCAATCTAAAAGGTAGATGGGTAGCTAGCAACAGTTCTTTGACAAAAGCAAAGGCTTTGCTTAAAAGAACCTATACTAGCACTTCACTTGGCTTTTGTAATGATCCAAGCCCAAACGATTGCAAGAAGGTGTAGGTACATATACAGTCTTATGTGTCAAAAAGTGACCGCTCTGGCCTGAAGTGCAGCACCGAGCCGCGCGGTCGAGCTGTTGCGGCCAAGTAGCCTGTGAAACGGGACAACTTGGCCTTTGCTCCTAGTAGCGTCCTTGCTCCTAGTAGTAAGGCCAGGAGCCCCTAGTAGCTTCTTGCTCCTAGTAGCGATGCCAGGAGCCCCTAGTAGCGTCCTTGGTCTTGCAAAAACTCCACTTGGGCATTCTTTTTTCGTGACCAGAAAGATGCTGTGACGACTTGCTGAAGCACGATTCATGATGAATCATGCAGCCTCTGCGTCACTTCAGCTGCTATTCGCTCTTGCCAATCCTGCAGCACACCAAGTGTATGCTTGGCAATACGCAAATCAGTGGCTCTTCGTTTGGAGTGACCTGAAGCTATATCCCTTTTTCAGTGACCTGAATAAAACAATGGGTAATGAAAAAAAGGGCACCTTTGCACGAGCTGCCACAGCGGACGGATCTCCATCAATATGTTCCTTCCGCACGTCCACATGACAGCATAGTGTCCATAGTCCATAGTGTCCACATGACCATGGTCCACAAGATTCATCCTTTGACTGCCCACAATATGCATCCTGTGACTTCGGACACACATACATCTTGATCTGCATTCCAGCATTCCAAAAAAACAAATTGCAGGACACATTCTGACACGTGTCAACACATGGATTCTTTGCTCTGGCTTACTTGGGTAGGAAAAAGGCCGACCACCTCAATCTTTCTGCAGTTCCACCGGTGTGCCCAGCAGGTGTTCTTTTTCCGCCTGATCCACCGTCAAGATGACGCTCAACAAATCGGCGCCGGGGCTGGAAGACTCAGCGTGGACCTTGGAGGTGCGGCACAAAGATGGCTTTTGGGTCCTGGCAGTGGGGAACCCTGGCTGGCCACAAAACATGAACAGAATCGAACCTATCTCAACCTGGTTTAAGGGTTTAAGGGTTCGGGGTTTGGACCCACAGCCACATCGGTGAACGGGGTGCGGCTGAACTAATGCGCCGCCAACTGCAAAAGAGAGGGGTGAAATAGAAATAGAAGCATCACAAGCATCAGAAATTGCAAGTTCTGAACAGACAGACAGACAGACAGACAAACAGACAGATAGACAGACGGACTATGAAAACCAGGTTGCAACCATGGCATGAAACAAAGCGCACCGCACACCTGTTGGACAGCTTGAGATGACCCTTGTGCCTCAAATGGTTTCGGCACTCTGTACTCAGCAACGGAGGAGGGTCAAGTGAGCAAACCATGGATTCCTTCAACATTGGTTTCAAAAGCTCTCCCCTCTTCTGTTGCTCCTGGCTGGACTTTCAAAGGTAATGCCAGGTTTCCAGTCAAAATGACCTCCCACCAGCCGTTCGGCTTCAAATTCTTGGTGAGCAGGTCTGCTAACTGGTCGGAAGTGGGAAGCCAATGCATTGGTGCCTTCAGGGGTGCTTGCGGAGTCGGTCGGTCAAGACTTGGATGCTTCTTGGACCATTGGTGGCGGGCTTCAGTGATCAGCCCCTGCCGCAGTCCGGCCAGATCGATGGCCAATCTCTTCTCTGTCGGGGTTCTTGGTACACCTTCACGGTGTACATGGTCATAAAGGCTGCGGCAATCTGTCACCAGGTGGAGCTCCATGTATCGCCCGGCTTGGGCTTCCGTCATCAACTCTCCGGTCATGAGCGAGAGCATCAAGCTTCTCAAGTAGACTCCATTCTCATAGCCCTCACAGCCGGCCATCGTCTCTCCGGCGAATGTTGACCGGCACACCCTCGAAGAAGCTTTGCTTCGCCAGTCCACCAAACTGAACTTTCCACCTCCTGGCTCAAGGCACGCTTTGTCGGCCACCAGGGTTAGGTTCCCCAGTTGTGAGGCAATGGTGTGTTGGCCATACCACTCATCATCTCGGGGTTCCGGATCTTGATGCTCAACGTTCCCCCACGCAGCGTCGTGGTAGGCGATCAAGCACATGTTGCCCTCCTCGATTCGGTGGAGTCGTAGACCTTTGTCTTTGTGGGCGTCACTCATCACAACGACCCGGTTGGTCTGTTTCACGTCTCCCACTGTTGGGTTTTGTTGCCGTCGTTGGGCTTGACAAACTGCAAATTGCAGGTCCGGCCTGGTTTGTTCTGCCAACCAGGACAAGCAACCGATGGCCGTTCGATTTTCCTCCTTCTGTTCTTCTGAGGCCAGCTCTTCATCTTTCTGGTTCAGCTTGATGGTCACCTTTTCAACCCTGTTCCCAGAATAGATCTTCTGGTTGATCTCGATGAGGTCCGGGGTGCACTTGTACTCACAACCGACATATTCGAACTCATCATTTTCCCAATCGTCGATCGGGAACTTCTCTTGGATCTTCTTCTACACCACGGTGAGGAGGTCTGGACTGGCCATCACCATGATGTCGTCGACATGTGTGAGCAGGAGTCCTTTTGTTTCCGTTTCTTCCCCCACGATCATGAACGCGCAGGGGTCCATTGGATTCTGCACGAAGTGGAACTTCTTCTCGTCACTCTCCACCTCCAAATTGAGCAGATCCTTGGAAAGCTTCATCCACCAGAGCTTCGGGCTTGTGGACAGTCCAAAGACTCCTTTCAACACTTCTATCAGTTGTCCTGGCTGCAGGCCTGGGATGCCTCGTTTTGGTTGTCTGAAATAGAGGCCTCTGGGCGCTGGCAAGCCGTTCAGGAAGGCAGCACGAATGTCGCCCACCCCAACTCTCCATTTTCTGGCCAGCGCTAGCTGAAGTGCCAGGATGATGGAATGTCTGAACACCGTTGGGGCATCTGTCGACATGTCTATTCGGCCAAGATCTGGGTCATATTGGCCAGCTACACAAAGTCTTGCTTTTGCCTTTGGTCCAATCTTCTTGTCCATGCGACGCTTGGCCCGATTCTTGTCCCGGTAGAGGAAACGGCTGTTGAGGATTCTTTCCGGCTTCACTGTCTTTCGGACTTCATCACTCTCAGCCAGGGACAAAGGTTGGACCGCTTCGTATTGGACATGTTCCTTCCACTGCTTCTCCTCAGCGTCGATGTAGAGTTGCCGTTCTTCTTCAGGTATGGCGTGCCACGGAAGCTCTTTGTCCAATTGCTTTTCTTGTGCCTTAGCGGAGAGTACCCTTTTCATGAAGAATGGTTGATGGACTTGAGACTGCTGGCGCACACGAGATCTTTTGATGGAGATCGGAACATCGTCCAACACATGAGCTTTGCGAGCTGCTGCTTGAATCGCCCGCGCTCTTTGTTCCACTGGGTCCATCGGGCCCATCAACTTCTGCAACTCCTTCATGGCCATCTTGAGCCGGAGTCCTTCATTGATTTCTTCATGTTGAGCGCTGCGCAGATGTTCGGGAGCACATAGCAAGCACCGTCCTCCTCTTGCCAGCCAATAATTGTGTCCTTCTCTCCCAATCACTGAGCAGGGGCTCAGCCACCGCTTCTTGCCCATGTACTCCCTGTAGGCGTACACCAGTTCACCAGGGTTGAAGGACCTTTCCTCTACTCTTGTTTTGTGGGCAATCGCTCTTGCTAGCGCTTCTTTGGTCTGGCACTGGAAGAAAGCTGCTCGGGCTGCCATCTTGATCTGATGTCTCCTCCCCAGCTTCTCATCGGCGGTGATATGGTCCAGAGCACTCATCTCCTCCGGGCGGTCAAAAAGATCTCCGGCCATGCGCATGTTTGTCCCGAAGACCCATTGCCTTGGGGAGTAGCCACTTTTGTTTCTCAATTGATTCTTTGCGTCCGAAGTCGCAGCAATGGCCTCGACCACCTCATTGTCTAGGACGGCGTTGTCTTCGACCAACTTGTTCCAGACTTCTTTCCAAGCACCTCCGTGTCTTTCAGCGATGCCATTTTGCCAATGGGCTTGACCTGCAGCACACCTCACAATCACACTCCTTTCATTCATCAGCTGCAAGAAGTGTCCTTTGAAGGCTGAATCGAGGTCACATAGAAGATGTTTTGGTGCCCCGGCCCAATTGATCCAGTGCTCGATCAATGCTCGCCCAAGCTCTTCCGCCGTGGTGTTGTTCAGGGAGGCTACTACTTGATATGTAGATGCCACATCCACAATGTTGAGGGCCGGGAGCCCAGCGCTCTCCACTGTGTCCAGCCAAATGACGTCCACGGCGACGACCTCATTGAAGTCGAGCACAACGGCCGGTTGAGCTGGCCTGGAGGTTTTAGCCTTGCTGCTCTTCTCGCATGTCCGGCAAGTCATTTGCTCGGCTGCTCGAATGATGGCCTCATCGGCCCCTCCCATCTTCAGGCGTCGAACAAGCACACGGTTGGGAGGACGTCCAAGGTTTTGATGAATCCTTTTGAGTGTGGATGCCACCATAGGTTTCACTTTCCCTTTGAACGAAATCGCTTCTGACCCCCGAGGATCACCTTGTTGTTCTGGTCCTGGGCCAGGTAGATGTTGTGTCGGAAAATGCAGCGTCGTCTTTTTATTCTGCTCCACGTAGTCCAGTGCCCTGATCACCGCCTTGGCAAAGGGAGGTGGATAGATCGCAGACGCTGCTGTGTCTCTTCCTTGGATCGGCCTATGTTCATGCCCGCCGTCACACTTCTTGGTCATGTGGTAGGCGAAGTGGTGGTTATTCGTCATCAGGGAAAGTGGTTTCCGCAGTGGGGTGTCTTCAAACACACTTGTCAGCCCATATTGGCACAGGTCCAGATCAGCGAAGCACACAGTGCGTCTCCCAACCAATTGTGCCACCGGGCTTTCTCTCCACATTGCACTGCTTCTCGGATTCTCAATCACAGCCACACCTCCCAAAGTGTCTTGTAGTTCAAAGACCCGGCGGACGAACATCAGCAAGCTTCTCTCTCTATCTCTTTTTCGCCTGAGCTCTTGGGTGCTATAGCTCAAGTGGGAGAACTGACACCATGAAGTGCATGGAGGAGCCATCCACACCAAACGTGGTTTGTGCGTCCACAGATCCTCAATGACCTCTTCTTGGACACCAGCCTTCTTGAGGTCATAGTCATAGCGGAGATCTCGTGGTTGAAGGACCGCACGTTGTTTCTTTGCAAAGGCTCCAGAAAGATGCGCACTCCCAGCGAACAACTCTAAGCAGTCGGCCCGCTCCTCCACTCCGTGCGGACGTCGCGGTTGGAGCACTGCCCACGCATCCCATAGGGGATCGCCCATGACTTCTTGAGCCCAGGACCCCATGGCCAGCGACACCGTGAACAACACGTTGAAGGCTGCATGAGCCGAGTCCATGATCTTCTGCCGCGTGCTGCGGTTCATATGTCTCCTTCTGCGCATGCCTGCCTGGGCACGAGCTTTGGCTTCAACTCCTCTGGCCACCGGAGAACGAGAGCGGTTGTCCTCTGAACCACTCGTCGTCTCATTGTCGGTGTCTTCCATCAAGCCGTTGACATTCTCCTGGATGTTGATGGCACCAATGTTGAATTCATTCTGCCGGCGCCCGCCATCTGAAGTAGCACTGTCCAAGCCATGGTCAGTCTCCCTCATCGTGATGGCACCCGGGTCATAGTTCTCTGCCACATCCTCATCTCCGGCGTCGTCATCCTCGCCCGTCTCACCGTACACCATGTTGTTGGCACCGGAGTCATACTTGATCTCTCCACCACGCCGGCACACGGTCGGCCCTCTCACTTGCCTTCCGTCTTCTTGATCACGTGGCCCTTGGTCTGCTTCTTGAGGGACGCCAACTGATTCTCCAGCGCTCGGATCCTCTCGGCTTGGTCCTCCAGGAGCTCCTGCTCGTCCGCGATGTCCGTGTCCAAGCCCATGTCGTCCGCCTTGCGCTGCAGGGGATATCCCGACCGATTCGAGACCTTGCTCCACGAGGTGTCCGAGGAACTTGAAGGGCCCTTGTCGCTCCGGATCGGAGGTGGTGGGACCAATGCCAAGGCCTCCGGGTCGCGACCCATGTCTTTCTTCTTCGTGTCCGTGCCCGATGCCGTTGACTTGCGCTCCAACTCCTGGGCTCCCCACGTGGCAAACCTGACCAAGTCTTCGTGGGCATTGGGATTGCCCTTGACCTCTTTCACTGCCCAGTTGATGTAGCCCTCGGGGACTTCCTGGTACATCCAGCCCTTGTAGCGGCCGAACGGCATCACTGTGCTCCCCGGCGTGGAACTTGCATCCCGAAGGAGTCTCATCATCAAGCCGCGAGTCGGCTTCGCCGGCAGCACCACTCCATCTTCCTCCGCAGCGGCCACCAGCTGCTGCAGTGTCATCTTGGTCAGCCCCTTGAGCCGGTCCTGCTCCGGTGATGTAGGCTTCTTGAGTTGGCGTTGTTCCACAAGGATGGACCTGAGCTCCGGCACCGTCCACGATGTGTGGACTGTCACTCCTCGCTCCTGAAGTTCGGCAAGGAGCTGCCCCTTCTTCATGTTCCATGGCGATGGGACCAAGCTGGGCATTCAGGCCGTCGGGAGGGGCACCGGACGTGGCTTCTGAGTCCACACAGATCTTGAACTTGTGAAAGCGGCTGCGTCCGATCCGTGGATGTTCCAAAATGACTGAATTCACCTTGTAGGAGTCATCGTAGCGCTTGCTGACCTGGGTGCCTTCTGACAAACAACAAATGGCCTCTGTGATGCGGTCTCCGTTCAATCGTTTCAAAAGAATCTCTTTGAGGCCCAGTAAACGGGTTTGCCATGTTGAAGGATCAAAACGACCGCGACGTGGGACGACGTGAACTCGAATGAACTCTTCTTCCGTCTCAATCCAAAAATCTCTGGACAGCTTTGCACGTTTCCACCAGCAAAAATAACCTGCACTCCCCAATGTCTCTTTGAATGTGAGCATGTTGTGAACTTCATGCGAAAGGACTTTTGGATAAAACAACGGTTTCAATGCCATGCTCTCGGACGACTGCGCACTCATGTATGCTCCAGAAGGCGGTAGGTGAATGTCAGAAACGAACCTGTCCGAGGAGGGAGGCTTCTTCCCCTCGTACTCGTTCACCACCAGGGCTGGGTGTCCGGTCTCGCTAGTGCACAAAGGAATGTCTTCCAAGGAAAGTGCATTCAGCTTGACCCTCTGACCCGCCAAATCATAATGCATTCCAAGCGCTGCTAAAATCGGACGGCTGAGCCAAAGGGGCGCCGAACATGGCACTATCGCCACCTTCACGCCAAACCACCGTCCTCGAATGGAGAACCAAGCATCCACACCAAAATGTGAGGTGTGGATTCGTGAAGCGCCAAACTTGAAAAACTCCTCATGGTCATAGGTCTTCACTTCATGGCCCAAGGTGTCACACATGTCACAAAATCTTTCAAACCAGGGGTATCCTGCTACGGTCTTCGTGCAAGCCGTGTCCACGATCGCCAACAGGCCACCCGTGATGAAGTCGTGGTCCGCCGTCGCCTCATACGCAGTCACGAAGCATGAATGGACATCCGTGCACGTTTGAGCCGAGTGCACAGTCATCTGCACGTTCTGACTGCTCTCACCGGCATCTGGTCGTCTTCCACGTAGGGGGCATTCTGGATCCTTATGCCAGTGACCCTTTCTCTTGCAAGCCGAACAGAAAGACCTCTGCTTGGCCAAACGAAGGCGCTCCTCCGAGCGTTTCTTGATTTCTGCCACGTCGGCTCCTCTTCCTTTCAGAGCCTCTCTGTATTTTGACTTGGCGTTCTGGTAGGTCATGAATGCTTCATGCGCTTCCTCGGCAACCTCTTCGGGGACAAGTTCGTCTTCCTCACCTGCCAAGGAATCACCATCATCGCATGCTCATTCAACTTCAACTTGTCCAAGTAGAGCCACCCTTTGATGAGGGGTGGTATCTCACATTGAACCTCTTTCAACCTCAGTACCAAGCGCTCGAACTCGACGTTGAAGTCTCTCACCGATTGGTCTTGCTTTCGTCGACAGCGCTTGAAGAGGTGGACACCTTCGTGATCTCGATGTCCATGAACCTGGCCCTAACCCATTCCAAGAAGTACGACATGCCTTGCGGGGCTGCCAGCATGTCTACGTCCAGCTCTTCAGCATAGACCCAAGCCTTGCCGGTCAGCTCATTGTACAATGCAAGCGCCCTTTGGTGTGGTGGCATACGAGTGCAACGAAGCCAGACCTGAACCTTTCGGATGTATGATCCGGCTGTTTTGCCCACCTCACCATCGGCCGCGCACTCCCCATCAAACGTAGGGACCAAAAGCTTCTCAGTGGGTTTTCCTTTGTCTTCCGTCCAATCCCGGGATCCCCCGGGAGGTCTGCCGTATCACCGGCATGAAGTCCTCTCCATCGACCGTCCGGACCAGGGATGGTGGCATGGACCTGTGTGGTTGTGAAACCTCTCATCTGTGTGTCTGTCAACCAACCGTCGGTCGAAGGACCACTAGCCCCGGCCTCCCACGGGTCCCCACGTGCCCACGGATCGTGCTGGATCGTCCAACCAGTTCGATCTCTCCCAAGGTCACCTAAGGGGCCCCCATAGTCACTAGCCGAGGATCGCCACTCCACCGAAGGTCTCCATGTCGTCATCGCACTGCCCTGAATCTTCTAGAACTGCTCCGCGTCACCAATATGAAAACCAGGTTGCAACCATGGCATGAAACAAAGCGCACCGCACACCTTTTGGACAGCTTGAGATGACCCTTGTGCCTCAAATGGTTTCGGCACTCTGTACTCAGCAACGGACGAGGGTCAAGTGAGCAAACCATGGATTCCTTCAACACGGACTAAAACCCCGCAGTTCTTCGTGGCAGGATTATGCAAATCCACATTTGCCTAGAACATCCAAAGCCCAAGGTTCCAGCTGCCAAGTTGTTGCCAACGGCCAATGCTTTCACCTTGAATTCAAAAGAGATGTGAGTATCTCGACATGTAGGCTGAAACAGCTCCATTGAAAACGCGTCGCAGCATCTTTTTGAGCTGTTTCGACTGGTAACGACCTCTTGGTCGCATGCTACGAAGGTCTCCTCTGCACCTCGCAGAGGGTGGAGATAGCCAAACCTGGGCACGATGGAGGAGCCGTATATTCTTGGAAAATGAAGATGCAAAAGGACCGTTTTCTCTTGGACAAGATGAACAGAAGGGGCCACATTTGACACAAGCAGCACCAAGTTGAGCTACACCTTGCAAAGTTGGGTCTAGTCCAGCCGCAAAGACCTTCCACTTTGTCCCAGCCGTGGCTGTTGAGGAAAGAATAACTTAGCCCGATTCGGATCCACTCATTTTCCCGGTTTCAGCTACGTGGCGCGTGCTTGCTGCAGTCACCTGGTTGCCAGGAAACTGCCTCAAGAGCCCATGCTTTTTCTGCTTTGCAGTCTGCTTTGCAGTCTGCTTTGCAGTCTGCTTTGCAGTCTGCTTTGCAGGCGAACACCATAAACTGTCAAAGGTGCAGTGTCAGTCCTGCAGGTCAGGATACGTGGCAGCAAAATAAATGCTTTGTCAGCAACAAAAGCTCGAGAAAAGACAGTGTTAGCTTCAAGGCCGCGCCATATACCCCCCCGCTGAGACTGCACTTAAAAAGCGGCTTCGGCTTCGCCGATGCACATGTCTTTTTGTGGCTTTGTGGCTTCAAGACACCTACAAATGCTGAATACATACATATCTGCTGTATAAACAAATATGTTAAATGTTGTATTTCTCTTGCAGGTGAATGTGCAAAAGCATGAGGGCTATGTTTCAATTCCTTTCTTTTCAGAGCTTCATGCTGAAACCCCGGACCCTGACGACCATTTGTGGGCCACTCCACCACGCGCGCCGCGGCAGGCGAGATCTGCCAAGACACCCGGATCTAATCTCTCTAAGACCCGTTGTGCAGCACAGCGCACTCGGAGGTGCCAGTCCAACTTGCATCGCAGGACCTGCAGAGATCCGCTGTCTGTTGGGCATGTTTCTCGATGATGATTCTGCTAGCTCCAAGAAAAAGGGCAGAACTGCCCAAGGATTCAGCTACACAAGACTTCAAAAATAGCAATGTAAGTTGTGAGTCAATCAAGAATCATGGGCAAAAGCTGGCACGTCAGCATGTCCACACCTGATGCGACCAGCGGCACAGCTGTTGTGGTCGCAGCTTCCGCAACGTCTGCAACGCAGCTTCGCGCACCGGCCACAGTTTGTCCCGAAGTGAGGCAACCACCTTCGGGGCCTCCCATGTAAGGACAGAACTTGTTTCTAGCAGTCTCCGGCGCGTTGCTTGCGAAAACAAGCCAAAAGGTTCAACCATGTCACATAGGCCAACCCTGGAGTGCACAAACTTATTTTAGTCTGAACAAAGGTGGAGAGTGCATACAATCGTGATACAGGTGCATTTTGGTGTCAAATTTAGAACAGCAAACTCAGATTGCTTTTCATCGACATACTGTTCCAGTCAAATGTCCAGGAAGCACTCACATGTTGATTCTGTTCTGCAATCTTAGCGTGACCATGCAGCCTTCATGAGCCTGTCCAAAAGAATCCGTGTCCCAAAGCACTCGCATATTTGTCACTGGTTGTGCCTGGCGCTCCAAATCACTGGCATCCAAATGAAAAAGAGCAATTAGAGCGGCCATTCGAATCTCTGGGATTCGGTCCAGCAACATCTCCGAGACACGATCCGCATGACGCGACCAGTAGATTGGCACCAAGCGTCGGAGAGCCAGTAACACACTCTGCCGCACACCCGAGTCATGATTGGCCAAGAGCCGTATCAGGACATCACCCTGCAAAGGCTTTGGCGTAAATGCCAAAGCATCTCGAACCACCCAATGTAGTTCAGGCTCAGAGCTCAGGTAGTTCTCCAAGGCGGGACTCACAAATTCATCCTGTCCCTCTGCCTGTGACTTGGGGCTGGAAGTCTTTGGAACTTTCCAAGCCGGCAACTTCCGCCCAACTCGGTCTGCCCTCGGCCACACAAAGTCCTGTGGGCTTTGAGAGGAGGAGGCCTCTGCAGCGGGCTGATTTCTTTGGTAGTCAGCAAATCCCATCTCATCCTCATTATAGGGTTCAACTCCAAAGCCCGGCACACAGAGGCACTTCCAGGTTTTGCCTCACAGACTGCACTGAATCACAACCTGTGTCTTGCGAATTTAAAAAAAAAGGAATACAAAAGCTCCTGTAGATTTCATCTCAAGTCACCACACCGAAGCGCTTTTGCCTGTTCATCTTCGCGGACCACCGGCTCTGCAGGCACATCCTCCCTCGCATTTCCCTGCAACGGTACGGCAGGGGTTCCTCCTGGCTGCTCCAGCGAGGCCACAAGCTCACATGCAAGCATCCGCACCTGCAGAACATCAGGGGATTTTTGCCCCCCGCCCCAACAAAAAAAGTTGGTCCAGTCCAAATACATTTTTCTGTAGATCGTGCGCAACTCCCCTAACAAAAAAACGCACTTCCATTGCTCAGAATGTTTTTGCTGAACCCAGACTTGCTTCCACTGGCAGAAATGCGGTATAGAAATTCTAGCGCTCTGGCGAAGACAATGCCACTCACAAGCACAAAACTTTGGACCAGTGCCTAGATGACACCCTGAACAGCCTGAACACAAGCACGATGCGAGTTCTGAGAAGTACAAACGAGCATAGCTCATTCTCCAAAAGATCACAGGGGCAGTAGGGAATTGTTACCTCACAGTGGGACTTTCACTGTGTGCCTTGACGGACAATCTTCAGTTGCAACTCAGCCTAGCTGACACATCAATGGTGTGGGAACGTGGTGTTCAGTCTTTGTCTCGTTGACACTTCTCTCGTTGCAAGGGAACAAGAAGCTACTAGTAGCAAAGGGCATCGCTACTAGGAACAAGAAGGCTACTAGAGGCTCCTGGCCTTACTACTAGGAACGAGAAGCTAGTAGAAACCATATATAGAATTTAATCGCTCTGACCTTGCTGACACAGCGCTGGTGGGGGAACCCACCAGGGTGTTCGGCCCTCCGGTGTGGGTCGTGGGAACGCTGCCGAGCGGGGTGTTCAGTTTTTATCGCCTATTGTTTGTTCTTTTTTTCTCGGCCTTTCTGCCTACTTTGTTCTGCATTGGTGCACTTCTGAGCCTTTCCAGTCGATTGCCCAGATGGGGGCAATGCAAAGATTCACACAATGTGAATTTTTCAAGGAACTCTGCAAAACAAGAGCCAACTTCACGGTGGAGCCTCTTTCAACTCCCCTCAACACCAAGTAATACAATCTCGCTTCACTACTTTGCTCTACTCAGCTTGTTGTCTGTTGTTGGTTTTTGCCACTCGTTTGCTGCTTTGTTTGTTGTTTGCTGTCCCTTGTTGGCATTGGTGTCTACTACTGTGCTGTCGTGTGAAAAGGGGTCTTGCGGGGGAAGCTGAGCACAGTGCTCCACAGTGCTCGGACAGTGCTCCGACAGTCAAAAACATGGATTACGCCAGCATAGACCCCAGATAGCAAAAAGATTTCTGTGGAACGAGCCATACATCCGGCCGCAGCACCAGCACGCAAGCTCCACAGTGCACACAGTCGGCACCCTGCAGCGGCACCAGCGCCCAAGCACCCAAGCACACAGCTGCAGCGGCTCCAGCACCCAAGCTGCAAGGAGCACCCACCACCCAAGCGTAGTAGCGGCACCCCAAGCGCATACAGCAGTGGCACCCTTGCAGCGGCACCAGTGCACCAGCACCCAAGCTCCCAAGCGCACAGCAACAGCGCCCTGCAGTGGCACGAGCGCCCAAGCTCAAATACGCACACGCGCAGCTCGAAAACGCACACATGCAGCTCTTTCTATACTTGAAGTAGGAACCCCAAAAGCTCACGCTATCTGGAGAAGACTCCAGCGATATCTTGAGTTCTAGATTCTTTACTGACTCAAATACGATTCGTGTGGCCATGCCCACAGAATCTACAGGGTTTTTGGCACGCGGGCACTGTCCGGAGCACTGTTGGAGGAGTGTCCGGGCACTGTGGAGCAGTGTGTTGCCACGTAGATCCCTGTCGCATAGCTTTGCGCAGGAGTCAAAGCCATGGTCACTCCAGGTCATGATGGCTCTCTACTTCGTTTGCTTTCCCCTGCCACTTGTTTCTTTCTTTGCCTTTTGTGGCTGAGCATGGCGCAACCCTGTGTCACTGGCTTTACAAGTTTTTCTATACTGTGCTGGCTCTCCGCTGTCTGCGTGGCGCAACCCCGTGCCGGTACTGTTGATGGACGAAATCCTGCCCCACCTCCCCACTTTACCCTGAAAGGGTCGCATAGCAACCCCTGCGCCCCCTCATTCAATGTTGGCGCGACGCCTCTGAGGAGGTGGTGCAGGATTTTGTCCATCAGCAGTAGAAACCCAAATCCCATAACCATGGATCCTGCACAGTAGCCTCATCTGATCAAATTTGTTCAGAATAGACGCGCAAGGAGCACAATGAAATTGAGCTAGTTCTATTCGCAGCATCGCAAAAAAACTGACACATTCTGTTTTTTCTCCTTCAAAAGGTGCTTTCAAACATCTGCACACCCATGAATAGAGCGCTTGGAGGACCAAAAGAGACTTTCAAAAAAGGTGCCAACCGTTGGCCACCCATCCGACCTCAGAGACGGAATCAGCCACCATAGGCAGCAGCTGTTCTGCAAAGGGTTGCAGCTCGGCAACCGGTCGGCCGCGCAGCGCGGAGAGGGCAGCCAGCCGCACTAACGCAGAGGAACTATGGAGCGCACTGATGTCGGCAGCGATGTCATCACCCAGCGGCGCCATGGACATCTCCCACGGGAAAACAGGTGCTTTTGGGTCTCTGCGCACAAAAGGTCGAGCGAAACTTGGAGACCAGAGACTTCCGGAAGAGGCGAAATCAACTACAACACGGTTGGAAGATCGTTTCGCCCTGAAAAAGCCTACATCTCCATGAGGCAGCCACGCATAGCTGTCGTTGAAGGAGTTCCAGCCCGGTGGAACGACCTGCATGGAGACACTGCCTCGGCAAATCGTTCACAGCCATTCCCGACCATATAGAGAGGTAGCCTTCAGACCGGAGAAGCCATCTTCTGAGGCTGCCACCATCTTGAGCAACGTTCAGAACCTGAGCCGAAAATCGGCGTTCTTGGCACCGTTTGCCGATTACTGAGGAAACCGAGCTACAGTAAATTACAAAACGCTTTTCTTGTTTGTTTCACGGTGATCTTTAAACAGCACAAGACCTTGAGAGGGTCGGGGCCCGTGAGTCAGAAACCCATACACCCTTAGGGCCCAACCGGTGCCGAGGAACCACTTGCAGTGCCCACGCACACAAATCCATGCCTCATCGCCATGTCAAACAGCACAGATCTTTGGGCACTCAGAGGGACAAGAATCCCATCACTTTGCAAAGCGGCCAACTGAACAAAACACTCAAAACCTGTCAATGGGTGTCAATGGTGACCTTTCAAAGAACGACTTCGTTTGTCCGGGAAGTTTCTTTTCAGAACCCTTCAGAGGCCCAAAATTGGACACACACCGCATAACTGTGGCTCCCCTGCTCTAGCATAGTGCTATGCACTGCCAGAGCCGCTCGGTCCAGCTCATTCCGCACAGACCTTGGCCGTTTTCGGCTGCATTCCATGGGTGACTTGTTTCAGAAGCTCTGCAAGAAATGCCCCTAACCGACCTCACCCTGTTGCCCACAAATGATCGGGAGTCCTTTCAGTGAAGTAATTTTTGGAGTTGAAGCAAAGTACAAACTTGACCTAAAGGGATTCCATCCTCAGAGGCTCAGAGTTGGGTAGCTCAGATTTCAATCTTGAGCCAAGTGACACTGAGCCAAGCAAGGCCGGCAACATGCCGAGGAGAAGAAACAGTAGAGACCGAGAGGGAACAGCAATCAGTGCAACTGCCCAGTGTTGCCAATCATGGTTAAGGCGAAGTGTTTTTGAATGTCCAAGCTCTGGAATGAATGGAACCACTTAGCTTCGCAAAAGGAGCAGAAACGGCCGTTGCTTGTCGGCCCTCAAGTCGCAAGTGTGGTGGAATGACCTCCTCCCTTCCCTGCCACCAAAGGCCTCCACCACTTTGTGACAGTCAGCACCTTTCGTCGCACTCCACAACTAACACGAAGCGACATCAAAGCCATGTCAGCAGCCAGTCCCTTTCGCTCGGCAAATCGTGCGAAAATCGCTGGACGCTGCCATGGACAAGCCAGAGTTCATGTCAAACGGCAACAATGTCTGCATCCATTGCTAGCAATTGCTTTGCTCACAGGTTGTTCGAATCTTTCAGGTAGACTTAGGGTTCCGAAATCTTGTTGTACATGAGAAACAACTTGGCTTGTCAAGAATGTCAAAGACCAACCAACAAAGCTGAAGCAAACCATGCAGAATCATCCTACTTGGTGATACAAATACAAACACAGTAGAGCACTATGAGCGGGCTTAACAACGTCTGGCAAGTGCTTCTAATTTGATTCTGACGGTATGTTGCAACTCCATCAAAATTCAGTTGTACACGAAGCAAGCTCCCGGCCACGATATAGTTTGCTAGCCAAGGTCTACTTGCAAAAAATTACACTTGCACATGCAAGAATGCTGCGACGCTTTCACTCACCTTAAGCGGCCGTACAAATCACTTGTGCACTGTGCACATACAGACCCAAGTGCCTAAACGATTGAATGTATAAGTTATAAATGATTGCATGTTCGAATACAGTCAATTCAGAAGTGCCTGCTACCTTACATACCCACACTCATCACCTACATGCACAGAGCGGTTGAAACTTCAAGCAGTACTCACACACTTATACAAATGCGTACTGATGTGAATGCGGTGCCACACGCCGGCCTAAAACCCAAGTCCAAGTAAACAAAACACCAAATGACTGCCCTCACCTCCAAGCTCAAAATGCAAGCTTAAACTCAAGATCAAGTGCGTGACTGCCGATGGTGAACAGATGCAATGGCTGGCAGCTTGTTCTAGTGACAACGGGACCAAATGAGAAATTCACAAGTACGACGCAGGTACAGGAAGGTGATCAGCCTTCCCTTCCCATCCATGATCGTAGCTTCGTTGCACACGGTAGGTCATGGATGCCGTGTGCCCCTGCTTAAAAAGGACTCTAAAGTTTACACACACACACACGCCCCCCCCAGGGGTGGCGAGAAGCGCTAAGGTCAGGGCAAAGTGTAAGTGTGCGACAAAGGTGTGTGCGGTTGCGATGAAAGGGAAACAAGTGCACAGGGACAACTAATGAAAGCCCGCCTCATTATAAAGACCTGGCCAACCTGAAACTTAGGTTGAAGTAGGTTGTGCGCGTACACACTAAGGCCGGGACCCATGCGCGTGCAAACAAAAGAAAGGATGAGATGACCAGACATGAAGTGAAAGAAAAGAAGAAAACAGATGTGTGTAAAAAGGGAACCAAATGGAGGGGACGAGAACCGATGAAGCCACACCTCATTAGAGAACCTATGCAAACCTGGTTGAAAATGTACGCGCTGTGTGTGCACCTGAGGCGGCGACGGGTCCCAATGGACCCAAAAAAATCTTCGGCTGCGGCCACGTACGCCGTGCCAAAATGGCTGGCAGCTTTGACCGCTTTGGTCACGTATCGGCATGAGCCAGCTTGGAATTCAACAATCCATCAAATCTTGGCAAATGACTATTGGCCTGAGCCTACTTTGTCCGCTGCGGACTACTCTGGTCCCGGGCGCAGGGACGACGACAAACTCCCGTTCAACGGGTCCACAGGGGCCTGTTCTGGCCCCAGTCCCTGTTTGCAGTTCCCTGTCCCAGTTCCCTGTCCCAAGTTCGCTGTCCCCTGTCCTAAGCGAGTTCCCTGTCCGCAGTTCCCTGCCCCCACTTCGTCTCCAACTCCCGGTTTGTAGTCCCCTCTCCCCAGTTCCCTGCCCTCTACACACATGGCGTCCACACCCGTGCAAAAAAAAAGCAGGAGGACTGTGGGTGGACGCGTGGGTTTCTTTTTTGCACGGGTCGAGGCGCTGTGTGTGCAGAGGATGCACATGTCACCTTAAGCTAGTAAAGAGAGAGAGAGAGAGTTACGAACCATGAGGCCAAAAACCACCGACAAGGGAAACCACCAACAAACAACAAAAAACACAAACCCACAAACCAAAACCCCAAAAAGCAGAGGCCAGGTTCGTAACTCGAATCGGCAACGTCAGCCTGTTGAGAAAGGTGAGACATGGGGCGATGAATTCAGCCTTTGCACTCAGTACGTCACCATCCCGTCATTTGGTCATCTAGTCATTTTTTCCATGAGACGGCACAAACAGCATAGTTGTAGCAGTTTACGCGCTTGAGTCCTTCATGCGAGGACCTCTGCCGTCAAGGGCCACGCAACAAAAGGGCTACTCTGATCCAGCACTGCAGTGTGCCGGGTTGCAAGGGCTGGAGTAGAGCGAGTGTGTGAGCGGTGTTTGAGCGGCCGCTCATGCAAAGGCAAACAAAGACACTCAAGGCCACAATCACAAGAGTAGTAGCAGCAAATGGCCGGACTGGACATCTAGGCACATGAGGCTCAAGGAAGACCACTGTGTCGGCTGACGAGGACTTCAAATCAACGCCGGCAAGAAACAGCGGAGCCAAAACATGCATAGCAGCGATGCATGGTGAGCATGCACGATTCCGACACAATGCCAGGTCCCCCCCCCCGAAGGGGGGAGACGGCAGTAGCGCTCTTTGGATTTGTGGCGATGACTCCAAAAACAGCTTTGTGGGTGGACGCGCGGTCGCCGCTGGCCCGAGGCTGGGCCCGAAACCTTCGGCGAGGGGGGCTTAACCCCTTCGAATGAGATGGGTGGTGTGAGATGGTGGTTTGAGATGTAGTGCAAGATGGGTGGCGAAGTGTGAGATGGGTGGTGGTGTTAGTACAAGATGGGTGGTGTGAGATGAGCTGAGCAGTGAGGTGGGTGGTGTGAGATGGGTTTTTTGCACGGGTCGAGGCGCTTAAGATGCGCAAGATGGGTGGTGTATGAGCAGTGTGAGATGGGTGGTGTGAGATGGGTGGTGCAAGATGGGCAGTGTGAGATGGGTGGTGCAAGATAGGTGGTGTGATTTGAGTGGTGTGAGATGGGTGGTGTAAGATGAGTGGCGTAAGATGAGTGGTGTGAGAAGTGCGGGATCTCAATGCCTTCCTTGGGCTCAAGTTGTTTGGCGAACGTGCCCGCTGAAGAGGTGCTAGGATGTTTGGAGAACTCTTCTCGCAAGACAGCACATCCGGGCGAAGAGCGATCTTGTGTCTTCCACCTCATCCTGATCACGCTGGCTGGGGATGAAATCCAGCTACCCATCGAACTCCAAGAATTTGATCGCCTCAGTGAGTTTGAAAATCCCTGCCTTGCACCAGAGCGGGACCAGATGCCCTTACCACGCAGGGATTCCGCAATGCTTTCACTCGTTGGGCCAGAGTGTTACCTTGGGAGATGCCGTGTATATAGGGCATAGAGCTCATGAGAATTGCAAACGTTGACATCTCCAACACGGTAGTTGGCACCCTCCACGCGCATACCTTCTCACACTGCACCAAATTGAGCACTGTGAGTCTGCCGCCCTCCCTGCAGAAAATTCGCGGAGGCATTTATTGCTGCAATCGAAAGTCTCCCACTCATCGGCCAGCACAGCACCTTTGGATGTGAGCTTGAGTTTGTCAGGAGCGCCCAGCAAATCCTTGCTGACCCCATTTGGAACACCTTTCAGGAATGCAACTGCTTCAGCCTTGTCGTACGCCGGTGCTTCGTACAGGCGTTTTTTTTTTGCATGGGTCGAGGCGCTGTGTGTGCAGAGGATGCACAAGTCACCTTAGGCTTGTGACAAGAGAGATACGAACCAAGCGGCAAGCCGAAACCAGAACAACAAACCCCAAACCAACAAACCCAACCCACCCAAAAGAAGGCAACGTTCGTGGCAATGAATTCAGCCTTTGCACTCAGTTCTTCACCATCCGGTCATAAGAGGCTGTTTGATTCGAGCACCGCTTTCGAAATCTGTTGCATCCTTCGTGCGATGACGTGCGAATGTCTCCCTGGTGCCAGTCAGGTAGTAGCTGCTCTCCTGCACAGAGTTTGCACATTGCACACCAGCAGCAAGGATCGGATGGCACCTGGGTCGAAGGGTGCACCTGGGTCGAAGGGTCCTTTGCGGTGGACACTCACGCGTCGAAGTTTTTTTTTGCACGGGTGGAGGCGCTATGTGCGCCGAGAGGCACAAGTCACCTTGATTGAATTAAATAGGGACACTAGGGAGATACGAGCCAGGCACCAGAGCAAGGCACAACACCACAAAACCACCCAACAAACAAAAAACCCAAAACACAAACAACCAAAGCAGCAAGGTTCGTATCTCAGATGGGCTGTGTAAGCCGAAGCAAAAGTTGAGTGAAAAACGGTGAGACGGGGCTCTGAATTCGTTCTTCTACTTGCGCTCAGTACATGATGGTCAGGCAACAACGATATTCCTTTCTGCGGGCAGTGAGTATCTGTATGGCAATGATGATCCTCGCCCATGTGTGCGAAGGACACCCAAGAATGTGCAGAAGCAGTGGGAGCGTTTACGAACAATCGCAGTTGCAGCTCTGCAATTTTGTGACTTATTTCAAAGAGCACGGCCTTGCAGGCAACAGCTTCGGATTGGCACGCATTGACACCTGAATGGCAATTGCATTGGTTTTGCACAAGTATTTGGTACTTAGATTGCGACGATTGGGGCTGAGACAGATGACAATCCGTTTTGTCTCCGACTCACTGTAATCAAAATCCCGAGGAATTTGTGTGGAGAGCACGAGTTGGTTGAGTGTAGTCAAACATGCTACGAGAATTTGCCAGTTGGAAAAGGGGTGGTGAAGGTTGTCGAGAACGACAAGCTTTCGAAAGCCATGACCTGCAAGGGACCTGTAACGGATCAAGAGACCGAGAGATCCTACAGCGGCAGCCCCCCCCTAATGGGGGAGGCAGTGTCATGTGTTCGCTCCATGACAGTGGCTCCAAAATGGACAACAGGAGCGACAACGACGAAGCAGTGCGACAGTGCGTAAAAACACAGACAAATGTCTGCAGGTAGCACTCTGTCGGCTAAATGTCTCGATATGCTCAGCATCTCCATATTGCGATTCGAGCGCCCTTGAAACTAGTGAAGACATGCACGCCCCATAGACTACGTGAAAAGGTGAAACGCCGCTACGCAAGGTCCTAGGAACTGTACATCTGTACTCTATGTATTCATCCAGGACCACCTCTTGGGAGGCAGCCCTGGGTACTGTCTAGCTACTCAGTATTGGCAGCAAAGTTGGCAGAGGCCGACTGGCAGGCTTACTGGCAGGTTGATCGCATTCTCAGGACCTGCACGTGGGCGCAAGTCTGGGCTGTCAGGCTTCCCTACTGCGCGTTTCTGCGCAGTTGCTCATGAAGTCAGCCCACTCCTCATTACCGTCGGATGGCTTTGGGAGAAGACGGACCCACCTTGGGATCTCGAGTTGACTTTGAGAAGTACGTTCAGGCCGGTGTCTGAAATTATGTTGAAATCTGTAAAAAGTGAAAAAATGGTAGAATTTGCCATTTTCTTCACTTTGGGAAAATTGTAAAAAACGGTCGAATCACAAAAAATATTGTTTTTATTCATTTTTTGACAGTTTTGAGAAAAGTGTGTTTTTCATAGTGTTTACACATTTTCCCGTTGGTGGAAAATGCAAAAAAACTGCTTTTTTTTTTGGTTTTTTTGACCTGTTTGTAAATCTTCAAAAAAAAGGACAACCAGC
Source organism: Durusdinium trenchii (assembly GCA_963970005.1). Taxonomy (NCBI): domain Eukaryota; class Dinophyceae; order Suessiales; family Symbiodiniaceae; genus Durusdinium; species Durusdinium trenchii. Next base: position 967,094 of record CAXAMN010013780.1, read on the forward strand.
CACATGCTCTCACCTGGGCATACACATGCGGACACTGGTGGAGAAGTCTTCAACACCCTACCCTACGTCCTGAGCAACGTCCCTCGAATGGTCATCTCGCCCCACGTGATTTGACCGTCCATCCCGAAAAAAAAACAAAATCCACCCAGAACCGGAAAGGCACACTTTTCGCGCGGTTTGGAGCTTGTCACTGCTTTGCAGCGCTGACGTATTTGTCCAATTTCTGCTGCACTGGCTTCGCTTTCTTAGAAGCACCACGAGCATCTTTTGTAGATCCGCTACGTTTTCGGGTCTGTGGGGCCACTATGTCCCACGAAGAACCATGCTTGGAAACTCTCTGGTCCCCGATCCACTGAGGGGGAGGCAAGTCAGTCAATTGTTTCATTGACTTTGGCATAGGCAAAACATTGCGTTTTCGCCATCTGGTGCTTGCCAACATCACACTGCCGATAGCTCCAACAACCGGAACGCTGATCGTGTTGCCGGCCACGCGGTTGAGATCTATGTCCTGAGATTGCCACGCTGCAAAATCAAACGCGTAACGGACGCACCC
>CAXAMN010013780.1:967656-979136 GCA_963970005.1 Durusdinium trenchii
GCTTGGAACCTCACCGTGAATCATGGCCCATGGCCAACGAGACACTCCCCCCCAGACAGCTAGGCTAGACTGTACACAAAACATCACAAAACATATGACCTCCTGTTGTACCTGTGGAATGCAGGTAGTTTCTGAAAAGTGACTGGTTTTCCCAAGCGTTCAGAGATGGCAGCTTTCGCCTCCAAATGTTTCCGGTGACATTTTGGCCAACTTGAACCATCCCGCATGCTGGCAACAATCTCATTGTCGGAGAGCTTCCTTGTCGCCTCCAAGCTGCCCAAAAAGGCATCCAAACGGCTGTCCTTGTCAGGCAGCATCAAGCCTCATCAGCAAGCGTTCACACACAATTTGGCGAACCATGACCAGTGAGCCTGTGGAAACACACGGACAGCTACACAAGTCATTGGTTGCAAGCCGTCTGCAATCCATTGACCCTGTGGCAGCATGTGGCAGCTAAGTGTCTGCAAAAGGTTGGAGTGCACATCTGCTTTGCAATGTCCTTCAAAACTTCAATGTAAACGTAAACAAATACCACGCCTTCAGCTCCCACCCCCTCGGAGAAAAAAGCGCACACACAATCACAAACAAACACTGTCCTTAAGCCAAACACTCCACTTGCCAGGGTCCACAATGAACTCAAGCTGGGAGAGGTCCACAGCCGCGACATAGAGTCGCGTACGGCTTTGGCATACACCCATTGATCCACTGTTGATGAACAGGCCTTGGGCCTCATACGTCATTTTCATCAACTCCTGAACCAGGACTCGCTCTGTCTTTTTCTTGGCGACGTTCTCAAGGATCACAAATGCCTCGATAGCAATGGACTAAGCCAATGACCAGACACCCCCCCACACACACACACACACACACACCCACACCCTCTCCCCATTGACAGCTGTGGCCATGACCGGCCGATGTGTTTTGATATAGTCAAGGCTTCTCTTCAAGGTCAACGAGCTTTTGCCAGACCTTGCGCTGCAGGATATCCCATACAATCACACAGTGCCAAATATCACAGTCACAGTCAAACGTCAGCGAAGACACTCAGCCGAGATCTGCAAATCCAAAGGCTTTCTGTGCTGATTCATGCAGGATAAATCCTTGTGAATGTGCAGAAAGAGAAGATGTCACTACACGGCTGTTGCAAATTAGATTCGACCTTTGACCTGAGTCATAAAAAAAGGTCCCAGGTCCAAGTCCCAAAAAAAACTAATAGAATTATAGGATAGAAGTGAAGTCAAGTCCTGTCCTGGCATTCGAATCCGCCGGTATAAAACTCCACTGATTCCACCTTCTTCAGTGGCGGGTCTGAATGAACCTGCTCCAGATTTAACGGTCGGTCTAGTCCAGAGATCATTTCAAAAAAACAAGAAACAATGTGTTGCTTGTGGGTTCACCTTGCCTGGAAGGTTGACCCAGTGCTGAGCCAATCTAGCGCGTCCATGTTGTCCTCTGGTTTGCCCTCTCACAACAAGCTTGCTGACTAGGACGACTGCTAGAACCACCTAGAAACCATACATGCCTCCGGATTCGTTGCGACAGGAGCGGCCACATGGTTTGCCTGTCAGAAGTCCATCCACTGATCATGACATGAGACATACAACACATCTTCTGAATTTTGCTGTAATTATTCCGCTTGCCTCACATTGAATAAGTGCATCTAAGGGGTCAGCAAAGTCGGCCATTTTTGTGCGCCTACAGTTCACGCAGGTGGAGTCTGAAAAAAGAACACCCGCAAAGCGCACTGCCAAAACCAGCCTCCGGGGCAACGCCGGTGGGTCACGGGTTCTACTACAGTCCGGATTTCATGGACTGTGGCAACAATGTGTCAATCTAGAATACAATCTAGACTGAGGCACTGTAGCCACCGGCAGTGAAGAAATCACACAAGCAATGTGACGTCACAATTGTTATTTGCCGAATTTGCGCTTCAGCTTTTATCTGGTTTTCTAGAGGCTAGCCAACCGCCACCTTTTCACACTGAGCCGGAGTCATAGCAATGTTTGACTCCATCCTCTTTGGTTTCTGTTGGAGTTGCGACATCATCACAAACTCCTTCGTTCTGTACACATAAGCAGATTGCATGATTGCACGTTGGACCCCCCCCTGCCCCTCCCCCTGACGCACACTCTGCCATCGGGCCGTCAGAGTCTTTGCGCCTATTGTCAGGAAAATTTGCTACCTATGGCTAGACTTGACCATGGTCTCTTGACTGATGAGGAAATAAATACGGGGAGTAAGGGGGGCGGCTCTCATGTTGGTGTTGGCTGTTGACCTTTTTGCAAGCAGGGGACGCTCAAAGTGTAGTGTTGGCACAAGTGTACCTTGAAGTCAGGCAGCTACAAACCAAGTAAATGACGCAAGTCCATTTGAATCCACATGAACATCCCCAACTCACGTAGCACTGGACAAAGACCCACTTCTAGTAGTGTACACGTCACATTAACATTGCCTGTCTTTGTGACAGCTGACGGTGGGCTGTCCAGGAGTGTACTGGGTTGCACATTGAGTATCTAGCTGGGCTTTCACACCAGTGAGTGGCGAGCTGAATGTGTTTTACACACATGCACGACTCATCACTACACGTTCTCACAAGCAGCAGCAACCACACCAATTCAATTTCTCAGATGATTGCTTCAGAATTTCATAGATCAAATTCAAACAAATGGATAGATAATGGATACATATTATGGCTCATCTCTATCCCTAGCCAGCCAGGTGTTTGATCAATGTGGCGTGCAACCATCCCTAGTCTCAATGAATTAGGCGGAGCTGTCCCTTGATTGGACACAATCTGCCAAACATTTTGGCAAGTCGGCCAATGTCAAATCACAGCTCTTCAGTTTGTCACAAAATCCCTGCAGGCGCTCCTTTGTGCCAGCTTCTATTGCCATCATTCCTGCCGCATGAGGTTAACAGTCATGTGAGTCATGTGAAAACTGAAAGCCAATACAATGACATAAAGTGACCGTGACAATGGCAAATGGCAACGGTTTGTCAAATTGCACAAAGGCCACGACCATGCCTGAACAGCAAGCCAAAAGAAGTTTGGCCATCTTGGGAACTGAGTCCAGCTCCTCGACAACCTGTGGCTTAAAAAGGGCCTGCTTCTCCGCCGGCAGCTGCTGGAACTTGGTCTTGGCATCCTGAAGCTCTTTGAAAGCTGACCCAAGCGTTGGTGCTGATATAGTGCTCAATGTGGCCTTGAGATTTTCCAAGCTTGGATCGTTCCCAATGTCCAAGGGCCAAGTGGGAACGATAGCCTTGACCTTGAGAATATGATGAGCCAACAGGGATTGCAGGGCCGTGTCCTCATCAGACAACTTCTGCTGGCAAGCCTCAGTGAGGCACTTGATCTCTTCCTGTACCAAGTCCATATCTGATGTCCACCTCTCATTGCGAAAACAAGATGGCACATCGGCATGCACTTTCTCCATCAGTGACACAATCTTGTTCAAACTGGGAAAATTATGTGTCCTTCCTTGAACCAGGGCGGACAGCAACGGGGCAGCCCCGTTCTTGCCAAACTGAGTCTTGGCCGCGTCCACAAAGTTGTTCAGGGATCCATTGAACTCAAACTCGGCATGCTTGCAGTGGCCTTCCATAGCAGTGATCAGTGTGGTCCATTGATCACACCGGTCCACTGCTTGTGTATGTGTCACATCCACTGCCTCCTTGGCTAGGTCGTCCAGGAAGCTTTTCAATTGGGCCACATCCACAGCAAACTCCAACATTGAACGGATTGGAAAGGGTAGCCATTTCAAGCTATTGGACGAGATCTCCTGCACAGTGGGATTGCTGGATGGGGACTTGATGCCTCTGACAAACTGTTGCAAGTCATCCTCACCCTCAAAGCGGGCTGTTGCCTCGTTGTCATTGAACTTGTCAGCAATGTCAGTCAAGAGCCCCTGGCAAAATGTTCCTCAGTCAAGAGGCTTGGTTGGGGCAAATATCAAGCGTGTGGCGTGATGGGATGCACACCTCAAAGAAACATAAAAACGTTTCAAATCTGGCCACAGGACGGAGCGCCAACTGAAAGTAGTTGGAGCCCAAAGCATCATGACACAACTTCTGCACTTGATCTCGCAAAGGTGCATGGACTGAAGGGCCTTTCTGTGGCAAACTTGCACAATCGTTGTTCAGCGAGATAATGGCATTCAACCTCTCCAATAGCTCCAGCGGCTTCAACTTGACTTGATTGAAATCAGCAAGCATGTCACGCTCAAGCTGTGGCAGCTTCTTGGAGAGGTCAGCAGCCCGTACTTCGCACTCTTTGTCGAACTTCGCCTGAGCCAATGAAGTGTGACAGGCCGTCATCAGCTTTTTGAAGCTTGCCAAGTTGGAAAGTCTCAAGAGAGGACGAAGCTCACCCTCCAAATAGTCGGGCGTTAGCAGTGCGGCTGGTTGGCTCAGGTAGAACTCCAAGTTGACCTGGTGAACCAAGGAGTGGGCCATTTGCAGAATTGCTGCAGCCTTTGAGTTCAGACACGCATCTTCAGCTGCAAATTCCAAAGGCATGAAAAGCTTTGTAGCCTCCAAAGTCCCCTCCCAAGCTCCGGCTTTGCACTGAAAGATTTTGATCAAAATGTCCGCCAGAAATTTGGTCTGGAGTGATTCCGCCTGGCGCGAAATCAAAAATCTGAGCACCAGGGGTTCACTCCTGAGGTAAAACAAAAAAACACATCAAAAGTAGCCAGGAGAACAGAGGCGACAACTTGACAACCCCCACCTTTTTGTCACGCAAGCTGCTGGGGCAGAAAAAGAAGAAATCTGCAAGCTTTCCATACCTGGGAGTCATGTCATGGGAGGTTGGAAACACATGTCATGTCACCAAACTAGTCTAGTTTCCAGTCTTTGATATTGAAACACCACCCAGTACAGCCAGCAAAGTACTACTGCAAAACAACAAAGCAAAGTTCAGGCTGAGCTGCGCGGTGTCCTTGGTTGGATCCTCCTGTGTGTCATTCAGGCTTTGTGGCATGAACACTTGTGCGCGAAGACTCAAAGCTCAAAGCGTGCTCCCCTGTGAAGCCATCTGAGTTCATCGATGCCATGGTATTGCTCACACGAGCTACCACCCAGCCCTGGAAAGTGCGGGGGATCAACCCTAGAAATAACAGCCCGGCCCAACCCAACATAACTATAAATAATATAGACGTGAAATATAAATCTTGAATAATTTAGTCATCTAGTCATATGTGATCGGCAATGACAAAGCAATTGTTTGGAAAACTTCAGGTCCACAACAAGTGGCGTGAACCCACTGGACAGGAAGTTCCACCACCAAGCCAGTCTTGAGAATGCTCCATTGTTCCTGAATCTTGAACAAGAACTCATAAAGCTTGTCAGGCTCAATGGGGCCACTCTTGTTGAGCTTCAAGCATGCCGCACGCAAGTCCTTGCAAAGGCTCAAGATCTCTTTGATGGCATTGGCGCGCACACTGAATGTTGTAGGTGCACCTTGTTTGGGGTTGACGTAGTTGGTCCGCTTGTCGGTCTTCTCAGTGGCCAAGCGTTTCAAGGCCGTCAAATCTCCCTTGATTTCCTGATCTTTGACTTTGGAACCACCGGTCAGGAGACTTTCCAAATGATTGAGGAAAGGCTTGAGCTTTGCCACCTCCACTGTCCATTTGGTGTCACCACCTTTGATGTTTGAAGGTGCCTCGAAGAGCGCACAGTCTGAGGAGGGCAAACGGAGGGACTCCACTGTCACACACTTGTTCCACCCAAAATGCTTCTCCTTGGACATAGGCGTAGACAACGGTTGTGCTGGCTGCACGGGTGATGGACCCGGAGTTCTTGGGGCAGCCCCAACAGCGGCTGTCTTGGCTGCTGGTGCACAATGACTGGTGGACTCCATTGGGGTCGCTTTCAACTTGGCGATGTGTGCAAGAATGGTTGAAGATTCTTCTTCTTCTTCTTCGTATTGTGCACTCTCAGCCATCATGTGTGATTCCCTTTCAGTGATAGCTTGAGCCAGAAGATATTCATCCTCGTCATCAATCTCCTCCTCATCATCCATCCGCTTCCTCTTCACCGGCAACAGCTGTGTTTGTTCCACAGCCATAGCGGAGTCCTCTACAGCCTTTTGCTTCAATTCCTTGAGACGTTCAAGGTCACCCAAAGACAAAGCTTCCGAATCCCTGCTAGGGGCTTGTTGTTGGAGAGCAGCCACTTGCGAATCAAATCTGTTGGACCTGAACCAAAAACAGGGCCAACCAACGGAACGTACATTGCATCCCAATGACCCGATGGGCGGCTGGGAACAAAAGCACAATCGCAAAGAACCCTAGTCTCTGGGTGCTTTGACTTCATGACCTTGTGATTGTTCTTGGTCGGCGATCCATACTCCTCATGGACAGGATTGGGGTCTAGAGTCTAGAACTTTTGATGCACATGCACATGGGAGTTGATCTAATTTCCTTTATCCGGGATCCGTCATTTTCGCAAAAAAACGTTAGCCAACCTTTCGCCTTCCTGCGTTTTATCTTTCGCCGAAGTATGTTGTATTTATGTGTGCCATGTATGTTGTGTTTTGTTCACGCCAATGGCTTCTTCTTTACTGGCAAACGCAAAATAGAAGTTGCAGCTTCACTGTTTGTCAGCATGTGTCTTCTACTTAACTGTTGACACCCTGTACGTCTCTTTTGTTTCTCCTGGGTGTCAGCAAGAATCAAAATTGCAAGAATCACTGTAGTAGCCGGTCACTCAAACTTACTCGTAATGGGCTGGGGGTCAGATGTGGCAGGGTGAACTTTCGCCAATCTTGAGCTGAACTTTCGCCATGTCCAACAGCAAAGCCCATGGGAAGTTCAACAAACATTTGGTTTCTTGTTGTCCTACTTTTCTCACTTATGGCCTTGCGGTAATTGTCCAGCGCAACCATCACACCCTTCATCCGGTTGGAGCATTGCCCTTGCTCAGTCTTTGTGACAGATCGTGCTCTCTTTTTGATGCGGTTGTTCCCGAAACGGATCTTGTCTCGCATGTCTTCAATGTATTTCTCCCTTGCATCATCGAACTCTTCCTTGAAGGAAGGCTGCGTAGCGATCTTGTCCAGGATAGCAGCACGGCGCTCCTGTGGAAACCCGCGTCTGATGGTTTCGGCGCAGTCCTTACAGCAGCAGCCTGTTGGCTGCTCCTCGAGGACGCCGAGTTTTTTCATCCGAGCTGTGAGCTTATACGTTCCTGGACGGGGTGGTGAAAATGAATTAGTGAAAATGAAGTAGTGAATTAGTGCAATAATATGATGGTTTCTTGTTCATATTATGCACGCCACGTACTATTACATAAACAATCTATGTTTATGCAAAAGACACACATGATCTGTCCTGGACACCATTCCAGCCAATCCTCGGATATATATGTATCGACATCGTGGGAGCTTCTGTTGCAAGCTTTGCAATAGATCTTCAGGAGGGGTTTCTCCCGCATCTTGCGGTTCAGAATGGATCGAATGCCAGCCGGCGTCAAGTGCAAAGGGATGGTACCGCCACCCTGAACAGACTCTGCCGGGCTCATTTCCCCAACAACTGTCGGTTGCTCCACTACCGTCAGCGGGTCGTCCACGTCTGTAAACTTCACCATGGTGTGGGTTGCCTTGGAAATCTAGTATTATTAACATGTATTAACAAACCGTCACGAGTCACGAGTCGCAATCGTCATAAGCATATGTCCACCAAACACGGAGTGTTTCGATATCATATCATGATATCTTCAAAAACATAAGTCTTCAGAAAGTAAGTCAAGATACACACTGGATAGAATTGGATGGCTATCCGCGTGCACGTGCAAAGTTCTCTTGAACGGCTGCGCACAGAGGCCAACGATCAGACTCAGACTGAGTTTCGACTGACTCTGACTCAATCATGCGGTCACCCACAGTTGCTTGCGTGTGTCATGTACGTCAAATATCTTTATCAGCCTCAATCCCAACCTATTAAACTTTGAGATGAAGCCGGACAAACACACATGATTTTCACATCTTGCATCACCTCACCCAGCTGGATTTGGTCTGTTCACCCAGCGGTGTGGTGAAAGGTCTATTTGCAAGTTCCGCAAGGATTGAAACTGGAACCTGCGGGCCTTCAAGATCCATCGATAGAAATGTGCCCCTAGAAACGCCTGTTATATTTCCCTATTTAATTTGGCTTTTACATGTTGACAGAAGAAACAAAGTGCGAGCGGTTGATGGAAGGCGCCCAGGGAGAACCTTAGTTGCTCGTCTGCGGCAGCCGAACCACAGCCAGTCTTGTACAAAGATGGCACAAGTACCATGCTAGGGTAGGTCCACGTTTCACCTGTTTCACACGGGCCTTGCACGCAGTAGGATAGTGTCCTCTATGCTCACTATCTGAAGGATTAGTCACCCCATTGGCAAATGAGTGGGAGCCTTTGGGGTTGCGTTGTGCCTCCCATGCGGGAGGGAGATCAGCACGCCGTCTGCAGTTTCGCCTTCGTTGCAAAGCTCTCCACTGCCACACTCGAGACTAGCCTCCGCTCTTCGTAAGTGCATTCAATTGGACAGTTTGTGCCACGGAGAGGGAATTTTCCACGGCTTGCCATGCCTTGCAACTAGTGACTCACTGGGCATGCGTCACTGCACTGCGGACCTTTTGCTCATGGCGCTTCGTAGGATGCTAACACACGCCAAGTGCCAGACACCACAATGGCAGGGGCAACCATACCCTTGACAGATTTAGGCCACATTTGATTGGCCGTTCCGAGCAGCCACTCACATCTAGGTGCATTTTGCCTTTTATTCAGGCCCTTAGTCTTTTGGTAGTTCATCTTCTCACCTGTTTCACATCCGTACAGAGGAAACACCTGACATTGATGGGATCGGCCTGTTCTGGCCTTGTGTTGCTTTGGTGGTTTGGGTTTTTTGGGTTTTGTGTTTTTGGTTGGTTGTTGTTTTCGTGTTTCGTGTTTCTTTTCCCATCAATATGCAGTGTTTCCTTCCCTTCTACGATGACCTGGGCATGGCGTCCGCACTCGTGGAAAAAAAAAGATCTGGCATGGCCAAAGCTGCATAGGCATCCTCTTTAGCTTTTGAATCAGTGTCATGAGTGCCCTGCACGAAAAGAGTGCGGTCAGCTTCTGACAGCCAATCAGTGCCCTGCACGAAAAGAGTGCGGTCAGCTTCTGACAGCCAATCAGCCGCCTCCAAGATCGGTTACACCTAGTTCGAAAAGGCACGTGCAGTTTCCATCAACCAAGATTGGCAAGTGCACAGGCAGGCGCGAACTGAGTTGGGTGCAATTGGAGTGTCTTCAGCTGGAAATTGCCTGGACACTGACTTGAGCCAAAAGCTAGGGAAAATGGACACTCATGCGTCGAAGCCTCCACTGCGGTTTCCTTAAAAAGGAGCCACACCTCATGTAGAGTGGCAAAAGGCCACGCACGCAAACTGCCTCGCTAAAGCGCGTTCCATTCCTTTGCTAACTGTGGGGAGAAAGGCGCAGGCCCGGGGTTGACAACATCAGGGACCACGAGCCAATCAGCACCAGCAGACGTCATTTTTTGCACGGGTACGGGCGCTATGTGCGCCGAGCGAGAGGCACAAGTCACCTTGAATGAATTCGAAAGAAAGCTGAGAAGATACGAGCCAGGGAAAGAACACAGAGACCACCCAAACCACCCAAAACCCCCAACACGAAACAAGGCTGGCTCATATCTCCTCAGGACAGTGAAAAATGTGGTGTCCACCTTGACAGGAGGGTGAGACGGGGCATTGAATTCGCATAGCAACCTGCGCTCGTTCATGAAGATCAGCAGGCAGCTAACTTCCTGTTCCTTGGGCAGTGAGTACAATTGCAACTTTTTTGCACGAGTCGAGGCGCTATGTGTGCAGGTTCTGCACAAGTCACCTTAGTCGAGTTAAGAAGGAGTTGCTATGCAGGTTGCACTTCAACAGAGAGACAACAAGCAAACAAAAAACCCCCAAACAAACCAAAAAACCAACAAACACCAGAGAGGGAGCAACCTGCTACGCAACTCGTAGAGCCATGACGGCATAGTGAAGAGAAGTGAAACAGGGGCAACGAATTCAGCAAGGCGCTCAGTAGATCTTGTCCCTCCACGAACTCACATGCAAGTGAGCACCTCTGTACGTGATCTTGTTCAAACAGCAGGAGACCCCAGACATCTCCCTCAATTGGCTAGTCGCGAAGGCAAGTTTTGCACCAATGCTCTGTAGGAGCCCTCGGCAGGCTCCAATGCGCTCGTAACTACTTGGTCCACAAAAGACAAAATTGGACCATACTATATGTCGGGCGGACTGCTTTGCTGCAGGCAGCGACCAAAATCATACAAGTCAAGGAGTGACCGCAAGGGGAAGACCACAGCCTTCGTGATCGGAATTTCCAAAATGCCGGTGACGAAGTGAGTACAATTGCAACCGCTCAAACACCAGCAGACGTCAGAGCTTTTCCCAGAGCAAGCGCAGGGTGACAGCCTTAGCTGTTGTCCAGCCGAGGAAACAATGATGACCTGGAGTCAGCTGACACTCCTTCGTCTAATAACTCCGAAAAACAGAGCAAGGCACCTCACTCAAGCTGTTGCAGCCCCTGGAGAGACTGCCGCAGAATTTCAATCAAGCAAGCCGAGACGTAGAAGGGCTGCTGTTAATGGAACCATGTTTACTCCCTTTGTCGGGGTTCCCATGCACAATGTCTTGCACATTTGTGTCGTTTGGTCAGAACTTTTGGCCTTGCCCCAAATTGAGCCCTGCCAAGACGGAGATAGTGGGTCTTTCAAGTGGCCGCGGCAATCCCACCCTCACACTCTCACTCCGCTGGGCAGAACCGTCTCCATGGCTTACCAGCTGGGCCAGAGCTACTTGCGAGCAGGGGATCTTGTCAGCGCTCCCTTGTTAGAAGGCCCGCGCACAGCCATGTCACTGCCAGGGGAGCACTTGTTCCAAGCCAGCGCGCTGTCACGATCGCATGCGACCGGCCATATTTCATGCCTTTGGCAAGGCCAAAATAGGAGCGCGAAAAGTGTTGTGTGAACTTGAGCAAGGCTGGGAAACGCGCTAATGGCCATCTTAGGTACGCCGAACCTTACCACGGCCAGGAGACCAGGGAAGGAAGCGAAGGGACTACGACTCCCTCACTGGACACCTGGGCCTGCAGAGGGTCGAAGGCACAAGAAAAAGGCCTTGCCTTGCACGACGCTGGCGTCACAGTGAGCTAATGGACCACTATTGCCTGACCGGCCACCCTCCGAATTGAAGTACCAGTGTGGCCGGAGGTACATCAAGCTGCGCTACCCACAACTCAGGTTAAGTGCCATCCGGGGCGCCGAGGGGCTACTCCTGCTGCTCCCCCTGATAGGGATCATAAACAGAGAGCGCACCAAGCTTGCAGGTACAAGACAACACAACCGTTGAATCTCCCGGGCCAGGGAACGCAGAGGAGGAAGCAGAGGAGGAGGAGGAGGACATGTATGTGCCGCCGACAGGGCAAGGATGCTTCTCT
>CAXAMN010013780.1:1024136-1040954 GCA_963970005.1 Durusdinium trenchii
GCTAGCACCTCCTCTGTAGAAGAAGAGGGTGATTGCCTTAGCAATCGTCCGGCCTTTCCTGATGCATGTCCCACAAGAGATGAAATGCTGGACGCAGAAGATGATGCAGGAAGCGTGCTACCACCACAGGACGTGGACCCCCCAAGTAGCAGCCCCACATCACAATCATCTGAGTCCCCAATCAAAAGAAGACCGGGGTCCAAGGCCAGTGCCGGGCGAGCTCAATCCAAGAAGTTACGGAAATCTCCTGCTCCACCATCCAGGCAGTTACTCGGCAGCATTCCTGAACATGAGCAACCACCGGCCACACTAGCAGACTTGGCCAGTCAGAATGCTCAAAATCCGGTAGCTCCTGCTGGCAGGAATCCTACGACACCACCTGGCCGCCCTGAATCGATGCAAGAGCGCCCACATACGATGACTGAAATCGACATTGCCGGTGATCAAGAGAATACAGAGCGTGGAGGCACGGCCGACACTGATCTCCAATTGGAATCCGAGCAGAGAGCCATGCAGGCCCTATACGACTATCAATCTGCGGCTCGAACGGCCAGCGAAACAGCCAGGCACAGGGTGCCGCTCCCTGCATTACAGACCTATAGTGACCTTCCTAGGGAATGGCCGATGGCGAGACTTGCTATCTCCAGCAAGCAAATCAATCGCCTCGTCCGTACGTTCCTCTGGAGGAGGGTGACAGAACAAGCACTCCATGGCTCTTCCTTTGTGAACATTCCGGATGAAATCAACCAGGCCTATATAGGGGATCTCCTCCGTATAAGTGAAGCCTTTGCTGCTCCCCTACCCAACCTCTTTGCTTTTGTGAAGAGTGGACATCCAGCATGTCCCTTCATCGCTCACAAACAGCTCGCCCTCTATGCAAACCCCCGATTCTGGCAATATGGCCTCCTGGCCTTCATTGCGCGGTGCTGTTCCTTTGATAATCAACATAGACACCAGGATCCAGGACCAGCAAAAGTAGAAGAAGGAAAATCACAGACGACGAAGGAAAAAGACGTTGATGCCCTCACCTTTATGCGCACTGTCCTCATGTCCTTTGTTAGGGGAATGGAGCATGGGGAACAGACATTGCCCACCAATGACCTCTTTATCTATCTACCAGTACAAATACTGCCTGACCTGGTTGCAGCCATGGAGCGGCAGGGCTTCACACCTGCGGAAGTGAAAGGGGGTTATGGATATCGGCCAAAAGAAGAGGATGCTGAGGACAACCCCTTGCTCGTGGTGGGAGTGCACGCCAAAGATATTGTTTATGACAGGTACCCCCGAATGCCGGACACGTCCTGGGCAGAAAGAGCCTACTTTAGTGGTGCCCTTGACCCGTCCTTGGGACAAGCTTTCTCGTTTCCCTCCCTTCTACAGTTGAGGCTGCGCATCGAAGTCCCATTGTGGCGAGACCTGACTACTGCCAAACACCCCAATGCAGACCTGCCTGCAGAAGAAGACTCTGACTCTGACGCTACAGGGTCAGCTGAACGGTCGCCTAAGCTTGCTCTCCCTGTGCCAGTGGGGCTTGCTGAACCACCAGAAGTTGGCACTGAAGAGGCCACGGAGGACGAGGACATGATGGCTGAACCCAACTACACCTTTGCCAAGGGATATGGACGCTTCGGCATAGGCTATACCCGATTAGCAACGGCGCTTGGCAATTTTGAACAAGGGAGCATTGACGCAGAAAGTGCTGTCGTGGCTCAGTGGCTGACCTCCGGGCTACGTGTTGCCATGGCCCGCACAGGATGGCACCTGCTGTCTCCCCGCCTGATGCTGACCAAAGTCCCTGGTAGCGTCCTCAGCGACTACTACCACAATGGATATCCTCTCACTCCGAAAATGGCAGATCGCCCATACAATCAATATGGCACACAATTCTATACCAAAGAACGATGGGACCAGCTCTGTGTATGGCTCACTGGGAACCCCAATTTCAGGCTTCAACTCTCGGACCACAAGCAGGCGCTTCGAGACCACATGGGCTATAGTCAAGAAGCCACTGACCCAGGTAATAAAGCTCGCCGAACTGTCCCCCCGCCAGAATCGGGAAGCTCCTCGTCGGCAGCGTGGCCTTCCTGGCACAGTAGGCCCTCCCCATCGCCCTCGCCCTATGGGTGGTCCTATGGTTGGTGGCAGTAAGGTAGTTGGCAGTAGGACTCATCCCGATCAACAAACGTCTTCGAGTTGCTTGATCCTTTCCAGGGGGTGGGTGGCCTTAGCCACCCTCCTACTTGTGGCCTAATTGTCATAACAGGGTTCGCAAAGATTATCTCTTCGGTGTCTCTGTGATTTGGCTCAAGCAAACATAGCAAGCACGTGCGAGCTACCGCCTACGCGACAATGCCGACTCCCCAAGACCGTTATGAGATCAACCTCGAGTTGGTTACCATAGCAGGTACGGTATATGCAATGCAGACAGACCTCTCCCACTATGAGGATGTAGCAGAGCTTGAAGATGACATTCTCTGCTTTCTGCCGACAGTCTCTGATTTAGATGTCTTCGGCTGTGAACTGGAGTTGCTCAACCTCCAAAATCAGCAACCCCTGCCAGAGGCATTCCGCACTGTGCTCCTGCAACGACCGCAGCTCCAAATTGTCGTTCGTCCCTGCATGGTAGATGGGCATTCCATCTGGCAGTTCCAGGATGACGGCAAGGAGAGCTACCCCAAAGCTGTTCGCGTCCCGCCCAACCCGAGGGGAGCCGTTGCCGACAGAGCATTTTATGCTGCGCCTTCGCTTCGGCATGTAGAAGTGACAACTGGCATTCGACATGTCGGAGCTGCGGCTTGGCAGGCGTGTCAGCAACTACAAATTGTCAAACTCCCGCCCTCGGTCATAAGTCTGGCAGAAGGGGCTTTCCTAGGGTGCTATGTGCTGCGAGAGGTCGTCGCCCCGGGGTGTATCCGATACGGTCCAAGGGTGTTTGCAGAGTGCTGCTCCCTAAGTCGAGTTGGGGCCAGTCATGGGACAGAGGACAACAGTGTCCTTGCACCAGGGGCACAACTAGGTAAGTATGCCTTCGAGAGTTGCCTCACACTTACCACCATCACCTTTGACATGGATCATACTAGCAAACCTCGAGGACTGCCTGAAGGGGCGTTCTGCGGTGCATGCGTTGAACAGCTCTGCCTGCCGAGTGACTTCCACAATATCGGGCCGCGTGCCTGTGAAAATTGTAAAAGCCTTGTGGAGGTCAACCTCATGGACACAGAGATCACAGCCCTCCCTTCTTCCACATTTGCCCACTGTGCCGCTTTAAACAGCATATGGCTCCCGCCACGACTCACGCTAATTGGCAAAGAAGTTTTTCTGAATTGTGTGGCACTGCAAGAAGTTGTCATCCCGACGGAGCTCAGGGATATAGGCAACCGTGCATTTTGTGGGTGTGAGCAACTGCAACGTTTCACCCCCCTGGACTGGGGTGACATTGAACAGTGGGTACAAGCAGAGCACAATGCCTTTTTTATGTGTGACAAGTTTGAAAAACCCCAGTGGGTTGAGCTGCTCCCTGCAGAAGGACCTGATTCGGATGCCTTTGACGAGGAACTCAACCACGAATATTGCCAATATCATGTCAGCCCATGGTAGACTCTAGGTGGGTGCCTTAGCATCTGTCTGCAGAATCGAAGGCCTTGGCGCAGACCCAGACACCTTTGGCTCAAACAATCATTGCAAATAGCCTGTCGCACATGGAATTTGATGATTCATCCATGATTAGCGCCCCTCCTGAAAAGGAGCCGGTCATGGAATACTCCCTGCTGCTGACTACGCTTTCGGGAGAGACTTTCCAGGTCTCTCTCAGTGTTGCAAAGTTTGACCGCTTTGAAGATCTAGAAGAGCAGGTTATGGACTATCTCGTTTCTGTTACTGATCTCAAAGTCTTTGGGTGCTGCATTGACTTTTTGCAAACTGCCACACAGACTTACCTAGAGGACCCAATCTGGGACAAGCTACAGCAAGGCATGGAATACACTATCGTTTTTCGAAACTGTAGTGAGGTAGAACTTGAGGATTGCCCTATCCATCACATTCCGCTAGCAGTTCATGTCCCCATGAACCCAGAGAGAAGTGTCCCAGAAGGGGCCTTTGCAGGGGTTCCACGCTTGAGACATGTCAGTGTAGAGTCAGGTATCAGGTTCATTAAGGCAGAGGCTTGGCAAAACTGTCGGCAGCTCCGCATCGTTAAACTGCCTGCCACAGTAGTAGGCATTTCCGATAATGTCTTCCGCGATTGCAAACTACTAAACAGCGTCGCGGCTCCGGGTTGCCTAGACTTTGGGTATAAAGCCTTTGCGGAATGTTGTTCCTTGCAATGGGTGTATGCATCGGAAGGGATTGCAAATGTGTTCAATAGCGAAGCCAAGCTAGGGCAGTACCTCTTTCAAGGCTGTATCAATCTTGCTGAGGTTACCTTAAGTGAGCTTCCGTCTCCCCGAGAGTCAGTACTGCAAGCTAGGGTCAGTGAGTTAACGCCGGGCTGCCTCAGCTCCACAGGAACCACTGCACTTGCTCTCCCAATGCATTTTGTAACTCTCGGAGCGCATGCGTGCGACAGTTGCCGACTGCTTAAGAATATAGACCTTTGCAACACCCAGGTTGAGGAAATTCCGGAATTCGCCTTTGTGCACTGCACTAGTCTCAAAGAAGTCCTCCTTCCGATAACTCTTCACACAATCCGAGTCAAAGCTTTCATGAACTGTGCAGCTCTCGTGGAGCTTGCCATTCCGCCCTCGCTGAGGTACATAGGAAGTAGGGCCTTCCTAGATTGCACTGTCTTTAGTAGGCTTGTCAAGATGCCAGGAAGGCATAAATGGCGAGGAGTCTATGCAGAAGAGAATGCTTTCGCCATTTGTCCTGCTATGCGATGGCCACCTTGGCTGCACATGATCCCGGACATGGGGCACACCCCTGGTCTTGGATGAAAACAAGACTCTTTTCTTGGTTGCAGCGAGCGCTGCATCGTAGGTACTCGTCAAGAGTCTGGGCACGCGCCTTAGCGTGAGTCCAAGGTAGGTCAACGATCATGACAGGGCAAATTCCAGAGGGGAGCGGAGAAACATCGCAATTGTACCCTTGCATAGGAAGTTCTACTCAAGAGTATCATGGCGAGGCTAGGGGCAAGCAAACGAAAATAAACTGCACATTGCCAAAGACCAGTGTCCCTGAACAAACTGGATAACCCGTCTAGTCCAGGCAATGCTAGGAGCTGTCGACAGATGCCAGTTGTCACAGGGAAGAAAAAGGACCAGACCAGACAGAGCCGGTGAACCTGTGACTGACAGCAGAGTGCGGCAAGCAAGATGCGCAAGCACTGACCAACCTCTTTTCGCCATTCGGACTGCTGTGAGCCAATAGGAGTGAGAGCCTTAGCTCTTCGTTCCTAACAGGCGGGTGGTAGAGAGTGGCAATGGCGGACGCCCAGGGGGAACCTTAGTTCCCTTTGTTGATGTCCGACATTTCCAATTTTGTACAAAGAAGTACAGATACCATGCTAGGATTGTCCAAAGTTTCACCTGTTTCACCTGTTTCACACGGGCCTTGCATGCAGCCGATTAACTTTTGCAACGGTGCAGCGCTTCGTAGACTTGGAAGACACCCCACTCTGTTTGCTATTTGGTACCTGTGAGTACCAAACAGTGCTGAACTGACCTCCCTTCGGGGGGGGTCTCTTCGCACCATCACCTGCAGGCTTTCGTCGATTATGGCCGCCTCTTATTGATTGTTGATTGGTAGCATGCCACTTGACTTGTAAGTGCAACCGGTTGAACGGGTTGTGCCACAAGAAAGGTCTTTTCCACGGCATGCTGCACAGCTACGCCACCCCACTTGCCAGGGATGCAATCGACGTTGAAGCATTGCGATACCCCCGTATTTGAGTGGAGAATTGCATCGTGACCAAGATTTTGCCGCACTGGGGTGTGGCCGTTGGTCACTCATAAAGGTGAAGTGAGGTCCCTTTGAAGCCTTTTTGCGACTTTGCTTGAGCACAAACCTGCGCCGATATGCTTTTCGTTCGTTAATTCAGGCCCCTTTCTAGACACTCTTTTTCGTCTCACATGTTTCACCCTGCACAGAGGAAAGACTACATGATGGTGGAGACACGGCCTGTGGGCCCTTGGTTGTGGTGTTTGTTGGTTTTGTGTGGTGTTGGGTTTCCTTGTTCTTTTCTCCACCATCAGACTGTTCTTCCCTCCCTTCAACGATGACCTGGGCACCATGCCCACACGGCGTCCGTACTCGTGGGTTGAGGCTTTGGCCTTAGTGATCTAGAAGAAACGGCTAAAACTGTGGGCCACAGGCCATTGGGGAGTAACTGGTTTCGCCCGGATGTCAGCTACAGTCCACCTACAAAGACCTTTGCAGAGTGGATCTGGATCTCCCGGAAGCTTCTTCTGGGTCTAGGATATGCAGCCACCAGCCGGACAGCCCGCTCGACTTCCAACAGGCGCAGAATGCTGCCGAGAGATCGGGAGTAACGCACCGTTGGAGTCTAATGTTGCCAACGAGCGCAAGGGTTGCCCAAGAGGTGTATGAGCCGTTAATAGGAATTCAGTATCCCATGCTGTGCAGCCGAATGGTACACTTGGCAAATAGGTACCACCTCCATTCGAGAGGATCACCGGATTGCCTCAGGCCTACGATTTGTCCATTGGTGTCATGCTTCGCCCAATGTGCCATGCAAGGCATAACCCAAAGAATGATCCTACCGTGCGAGTGTATCAACACCTCGAAGACCAACTTACCAAAGCAGGAGCTGACACCGATGACATCTTGGCCCTTACAACCACCCGAGAAGGGGCAACGAATTTGCGCAATTACTTCACCATTGCCGACAAAAAGGCCAATGCAGAGACTGCAGTCAAAGTTGCAGGTGCCACGGCCAAACACTGCATCGTTATCCACGGGGTATCAACCTTCCTCAGTGGCGAAGGGCTTCACACGAGCAAATGTGGCATACAGCCGAGCCACCGACCTCACCATCCTAGCCTGTCCGCTGAACACGCAAGGAATGCCTGGGGCCCTGCAAGTTCTAGCAGCCCTTTTGCATGGTGTCCAAACGATATATACCTATGACAGCAACAGAGAGCCCATTATTTTAGGCTCGCTGGACCTTACAGCCGCACAGGTTGCGCAAGCCACGATATTCTTCCAGCAAGCGCTTCTGCCCCACCCAATGTGGTTAGACCCTCCACCGGTCTGTCTCGCAGAATACCATCAAGGCAAGGTGAGGCGCTTACGTCTCGTCTTAGCTGCACTAACGCACTTGACCAAGGCGGAAATCGCTAGTCTGAGAGAAGGACCCCACCTGCCTGGTGGAACGGTCTTGCATGACCTTGTCTATGGCTATGCAGTTGATGCTTCGCTTGAGCCGGAGTGGTTGGTCATAACAGACGGGCAGCAGGACGTTGCACAATAGCTTTGGCCCAGGAAAAAGGTGCAGCGTAGGAAGCTCCCTGCGCTACCAACCAACGCCAAGCACGGGTGAACAACGCAGTGCGCAAGATTACATCTTCGAAACATTGCACCGAGTGTACTTTTATGACGCATGGAGAGTGCAGCCAGTCCTCGATGCCCCCGGATCTGAACTAGTCCTGCCACCGCAACCAGGCCTTTTAGTGCAAGGCTGTTACTGGCCTCAGCCAAGTGCAACACCTAAGGTCCTCTCTGTCTCTGACCGTGATACAGAAAAGGAGGAACATGATGTGCAAGAGGGACAGCCGCTGTCCTCTCCTGTGGCGACAGATGCCACAATGGCTGATAAAGAAGCAAATGAAGCAGTCTCTGTCCACAGCTCCTCCTCAGAGTCGCCCACCATCCCGAGTACAGAGCAGCCGGAGGAAGAAGACGAGCGCATGGAAGACGACGACAGTGCTAACACCTCCTCTGCAGATGAGGATGATTGCCTTAGCAATCGTCCGGCTCCTCCTGAAGCATATCCAGCACACGACGAAATGCTGGAAGCAGAAGATGAAGCAAGGAGCATGCTACCCCCACAGAACGGGGAACCCCAAGTAGCAGCCCCACGTCGCACTCCTCTGAGTCCCCTATCAAACGAAGACCGGGGTCTAAGGCTAGTGCAGGGAGAGCTCAGTCCAAGAAGTTACGGAAATCACTTGCTCCAGCATCCAGGCAACCGCTCGGTAGCATCCCCGAGCACGAGCAACCACCGGCCACGCTGGCAGACCTGGCCAGTCGGAATGCTCAAAGGCAGGAGGCTCCAGTTTGCAGGAACCCTGAGACACCACCTGACCATCCTGGAGCGACGCAAGAGCGCTCACACACCATGACAGAAATTGACCTTGCCAGTGATCAAGAGCAAGCAGAGCGTGGAGGCACTGCTGCCACTGATCTCCAACTGGAATCTGAACAGAGAGCCATGCAGGCCCTATACGACTATCAACATGCGGCTCGAACGGCCAGAGAAGCTGACGGACAAAGCGTGCCGCTCCCCTCATTACAGACCTACAGTGACCTGCCTAGAGAATGGCCGATGGCGAGGCTTGCAATTTCCAACAAGCAAATTAACCGCCTTGTCCGTACATTCCTCTGGAGGCGGGTAACAGAGCAAGCACTCCATGGCTCCTCCTTTGTGGACATTCCTGATGAAATCAACCAAGCCTACATCGGAGACCTTCTCCGTATCAGTGAAGCCTTTGCTGCTCCCCTGTCCAACCTCTTCACATTCGTGAAGGGTGGACACCCAGCATGCCCTTTCATCACTCACAAACAGCTCGCCCTTTATGCAAACCCCCGTTTCTGGCAGTATGGCTTACTTGCCTTCATCGCAAGGTGCTGTTCCTTTGATAATCAACACAGACACCAGGGTACAGGAACAGCCCAAGCAGTGGAAGGGAAACCACAGAAAACAAAGGAAAAAGATGTCGATGCCCTCACCTTTATGCAAACTGTCATCATGTCCTTTGTTAGGGGAATGGAGCATGGCGAGCAGACGCTACCCACCAATGACCTCTTTGTCTATCTCCCAGTACAGATCCTGCCCGACCTGGTTGTAGCCATGGAGCGGCAGGGCTTCACGCCCGCAGAGGTGAAAGGGGGCTACGGCTACCGACCCAAAGAAGAAGGAGCTGAAGACAACCCTCTGCTCGTGGTGGGAGTGCACACAAAAGAAATTGCCTACGACCGATACCCCCGAATGCCGGATACTTCCTGGGCTGAAAGAGCTTACTCTAGTGGTGCCGTTGACCCGTCTTTGGGACAAGCCTTCTCGTTTCCTTCCCTTCTGCAGCTGAGGCTGCGCATCGAAGTCCCCTTGTGGAGAGACCTGGCGACTGCCAGACACCCCGCTGCAGACTTGCCTGCAGAAGAAGACTCTGCCTCTGATGCTACCGGGTCAGCTGAGCGATCGCCCAGACTTGCGCTCCCGGTGCCAGTGGGGCTTGCTGAACCACCAGAAGCTGACACTGAGGAAGCTACTGAGGATGAGGACATGGCAGCAGAACCCAACTATGCTTTTGCCAAGGGATACGGACGTTTCGGCATAGGCTATTCTAGGCTAGCAACGGCGCTTGGCAATTTTGAGCAAGGGAACATCCAAGCAGAAAGTACAGTAGTAGCTCAGTGGCTGACCTCCGGGCTACGAATTGCCATGTCCCGCACAGGGTGGAATCTGCTGTCTCCCCGCTTTATGTTGACCAAAGTTCCTAGTGCTATCCTCAGTAACTACTACTGCCATGGATATCCTTTCACTCCTAAAATGGAAGATCGCCCATATAACCAATATGGCCACTCCTCTATTCGGAAGGCCGATGGGATCAGCTCTGCGCATGGCTCACTGGGAATTCCAAGTTTCGAAGTCAGCTCGCAGGCCACAAGCAGGCGCTTAGGGACCACATGGGCTACAGTCAGGAAGCCGCTGACCCAAGTAACAAAGCTCGCCGTACTGTCCCTCCTCCAGGAGCGGGAAGCTCCTCGTCTGCAGCAGGGTCTTCCTTTCACAGCAGGCCTCCCCCACCACCCACGCCTTATGGGTGGTGGCAGTAGGGCGGTCTCCAGT
The DNA here is from genome assembly GCA_963970005.1 of Durusdinium trenchii. Taxonomy (NCBI): domain Eukaryota; class Dinophyceae; order Suessiales; family Symbiodiniaceae; genus Durusdinium; species Durusdinium trenchii. The sequence continues at coordinate 1,034,161 of CAXAMN010013780.1, forward strand.
AAGAGTCTCCCCGCACAGTGACCGTTTCCTAGTAACTGGACCTCCTCCATGAAATGGGTAGCCTTAGCCACCCTAATTCTTGTTGTCTAACTGTCATCATGATTTTCGCACCGACAACATATCCGTTACCTCCGTTTTTTTTTGGCCCAAGCAACTCGAGCATAAACGCTCGGACTGCCGCCTACGCGACAATGCCGCCTAACCAAGACCGTTATGAGGTCAGTCTTGATTTGGTCACGATAGCAGGCACGGAATATACTATGCAAGCAAATCTCACCCAGTACGAGGATGTGGCAGAGCTGGAAGATGACATTCTTTGCTTTCTGCCGACAGTTTCTGATTTGGATGTCTTCGGCTGTGAGTTAGATTTGCTCGACCTTCACACGCAGCAACCCCTGCCAGAAGCATTTCGCACAGCGCTCCTGCAACGGCCGCAACTACAAATTGTAGTTCGTCCCTGCATGGTAGATGGACACTCCATCTGGCAGTTCCAAGAGGACGGAAGGGAAAGCTACCCCAAAGCTGTACGTGTCCCGGCTAACCCACGTGGAGAAATTGCTGACAGAGCCTTCTATGCTGCACCCGTGCTCCGGCATGTAGAAGTGGCAATGGGCATTCAACATGTAGGAATTGCGGCCTGGCAGAGTTGCCAGCTACTGCAAATTGTCAAGCTCCCACCCTCGGTCATAAGTCTTGCAGAAGGGACCTTCCAGGGGTGCTATGTACTGAGAGAGGTGGCCGGCCCGGGGTGTGTCCAGTACAGTCGAAGAGTGTTTGCGGAGTGCTGCTCCCTAGGTCGAGTTGGTGTCAGTCACGAAACTGAGGACAGCAACGTCCTAGCACCAGGGGCACAGTTAGGCAAATATGCATTTGAGAGTTGCCTCACGCTTACAACCATCACCTTTGACATGGACCACACCAATAAACCCCGAGCGCTGCCTGAAGGTGCATTTTGTGGAGCAGGCATTGAACAGCTCTGTTTGCCAAGTGACTTTCACAATATCGGGCCGAGGGCCTGTGAAAACTGCAAACGACTTATGGAGGTCAACCTCATGGGCACAGAAATCACAGCCCTACTCTACTCCACCTTTGCCCACTGTGTAGCCTTACATTGCATATGGCTACCACCAAGACTCACACAAATTGGCAAAGAGGCTTTCCTTAATTGTGTTATGCTCCAAGAAGTAGTCATCCCGACAGAGCTCAGTGACATAGGCAACCGTGCTTTCTGCGGGTGTGAGCAACTGCAACGATTTACTCCCCTGGATTGGGGAGATATTGAACAGTGGGTGCAGGCAGAGCACAATGCTTTCTTCATGTGTGACAATTTGAAAAACCCCGGTGGGTGGAGCTCCTCTCCGCGGAGGGGCCCGATTCGGACGCCTTTGATGAAGAGCTATACCAAGAGTACTCCTAACATCAGGTCAGTCCATGTGAGGTTCAAGGTGGGTGCCTTAGCATCTGTCTTCAGGAAACATCCCTGGCCCTAGGAACAGTCCATGAGCAGAGTCAGAAGCTTTTGGCTCAAACAGTAAATGCAAGTAGACAGCCATTCATGGAGCTCGACGACTCATCCAGGCTTAGTACTCCCCCTGAAATGGAGCCAGTCATGGACTGCTCCTTGGTACTGACCACGCTCTCAGGGGTGACTATCAAGGTCTCTCTCAGTGTGGCAAAGTTTGATTGATTTGAGGACCTAGAGGACCAGGTTATGGACTATCTAGCCTCAGTCACTGACCTCAAAGTGTTTGGGTGCTCCATCGATTTTCTGCAAACTGCCACACAGACATACCTTGAGGACCCAATCTGGGACAGGCTACAGCAAGGCATGGCATACACCGTTGTCTTCAAGGATAGCAGTGTCATCCTGTCATCACAGGAACAACTCGAAGGTTGCCCTATCCATCAGGTTCCGCTTGCCGTGCATATCCCTATGAACCCAGAGGAAATCGTCCCAGAAGGGGCTTTTGCAGGCGTTCCGCGTCTGCGGCGTGTCAGTGTTGAGTCAGGCATCAGGCTCGTTGGAGCAGAGGCCTGGCAAAATTGCCGACAGCTTCGCATTGTCAAACTGCCGGCCACAGTTGTAGGCATTTCCGATAACGCCTTTCGTGACTGCAAGCAACTAAACAGTGTCTCGGCTCCTGGTTGCCGAGACTTTGGATACAAGGCCTTTGCGGAATGCTGTTCCTTACAATGGGTGTATGCATCTGAAGGGGTTGCAAATAAATTCAGTAACGAAGCCAAGTTCGGGCAATACCTCTTTCAAGGGTGCATTAACCTTGCTGAGGTTACCTTGTGTGAGATTCCATCCCCCCGAGGGTCAACACTGCAAGCTAGGACCAGTGAGCTGGCACCGGGCTGTCTTAGCTCTACGGGAATCACTGCACTCGCTCTTGCAAAGCATTTTACTGCTATTGGAGCGCATGCGTGTGACAGTTGCCGACTGCTTAAGAGTGTAGACCTTTGCAACACCACTGTTGAAGAAATTCCGGAATTCACCTTTGTGCACTGCACTAGCCTCAGAGAAGTTCTCCTTCCGACTACCCTCCATACAATCCGAGTTAAAGCCTTTATGAACTGTGCAGCCCTAGTTGAGCTTGCAATCCCGCCTTCGCTAAGATACATTGAAAGTAGGGCCTTTTTGGATTGCACTGCCTTGAAGAGGCTCGCCAAAATGCCAGGCAAGCACAAATGGCGAGGAGTCTACGCAGAAGAAAATGCTTTCGCCATTTGTCCCGATATGAGATGGCCGCCCTGGCTACATATGATCCCGGACATTGGATATACCTCTGGTCTTGGATGAAGACAAGCCTCTCGGATCACAGCTATCGCAGGCCCACTAACATCCATCATGGGCGCGCGCCTTAGCTCGAGTCCAGAGTAGGCCAGAAGCCACAGCAGGCCAAACTCATGAGTAGAGCTGAGGATCACAGCAAAAGAAGCCTTCCTTCAGCGTACCTCACTACAGGAGGTTCTTACTCCTGCTCTGCATGGCGCTATGCGCTTTTGCAGGCAGTCCGCACCTTCGAGCAAAGTACAAGCAGAGGAAAAGCAACACATGGCGAAGGACATATGTCCTTGACCAAGGTGGGTAACTCGTCTAGTCCAAGCGGCACCGAGAGCGGTCGGCAGATGCCAGTGAGCAATGGAGAGAGAGCTCTCCAGACCTGCAAAGACCAGCAATGCTTTTGCAGCGGGAATGGTGGATAGACACACCGCTAACAAGCTACGGCAAAGGAAATGCGCAAACACTAAGTAGGACCGTCGACCTCTTTTCGCCATTCGCAATACAGTGAGCCAGTAGGAATGAGAGCCTTAGCTCCTCGTTCCCAACAGGCGGGTGGTAGAGAGTGGCAATGGAGGATGCCCAGGGGAAACCTTAGTTCCCTCTGTTGATGTCCGACATTTCCAATTTTGTACAAAGGGGTACAGATACCATGTTAGGATAGGTCCAATGTTTCACCTGTTTCACACGGGCCCTGCACGCAACAGACCACTTTTTGCAATGCCGCAGCATTTCACGGAGTTAGGGGACACCCCGTTTTGGCACCTCCGGGTGCCGAAGGGTGCTGAGATGACCTCCCTTCGGGGGGGTATGCCTTTCGCACCCCTACCTGCAGGCTTTCGTCGTTCGCTATGACCGCCGCCTTCTACATCACCAACTAATATGCCTCTGGACTTGTAAGCGCAATCAGTTGAATGGGTTGTGCCACAAGAAAGGTCTTTTCCACGGCATGAAGCATAGCAACCACTGATCCATTTTGACATGGATACAACCGGCGTAGGAGCATAGCTATGCTCCTGACCTGCATCGTGACCAGGTTTTTTGCTCACTGTGTAGTGGCCGCTGGTCACTGATAATTGAGAAGTGAAGTCCATTTGAAGACTTTTTGGAAACTTTGCTAGGCTGCCATGCTCCTCGTTCGAGAATTCAGGCCCATTGATAGTGAATAGTTTTCGTTTCACCTGTTTCACCTTAGCGCAGAGGAAAGACTACAAGATGGTGGAGACTCGGCCTGTGGGCTCTGTTTTGCGGTTGTTTGGTTGGTTTGGTTTGTTGTTGTGTTGTCTTTGTCCTTTTCTCCACCATCTGATTGTTTTTCCTTTCCTTCAATGATGACCTGGGCACCATGCCCACACGGCATCCGTACTCGTGGAAAAAAAAGCCACAGGCGTGGCGCTATTGTCACACTCTCATAATTGTCAAGCTGCCCAGCTCGGTGGTCACAATTGCGAATGCTGCTTTCCAAGGGTGTTATGCGCTCACCACCGTGGAGAAGCCAGGTTGCTTGTCCCTAGGAGCCAGACTTTTCGCAGAATGTTGTGCCCTCGAACAGGTAGGGGTGCTCACAGGAAACTCCTGCCGACTGGCCAATGGAGCTACCATTTCCCCCTATGCGTTTGAAGGATGTGAAAGGCTTACGCAGATCGGACTCCCCCAGACCAAAGCCGTTACTGACATGCAGGGTGTGTCGTCCTCCACTGAAGGCTTGCCAACGGGATGTTTCCATTCGGCCGGCATACAGGTGATCAGCATGCCCCAATCAACCGCGTTCATCGGGCGCAAGGCCTTTGCACAATGCCAGCAACTAACCGAAATTGACCTCTCGCAGACACGTGTGGACATTGTGCACATGCAAGTGTTTTCACATTGTCTGTCGTTGGCACAGATACACTTGCCAAAGCACCTCACCGAAATCGGTGCTGAGGCTTTCGAAGACTGTGTTTCGCTGTGTACAGTCGCGCTTCCCCGGCAACTCCGTTACATTGGACACAGAGCCTTTGCAGAGTGTAGTAAGCTAGTTTGCCTCACCTATCGCAGTGCAAAGGCCGGCAGACGCCGCCTACAAGTAGCGGCCAATGCATTCGAGGGGTGTCAGGCACTGACTGGAGGGATTTGGTACCTATCCGAACGGAGCAATCAGGGCACCCAAAGACGCACATTCTGTGAGGGTTGGGAAGATAAAATAGCGCAATTGTACTAGGAGTAAGCACTCTGATGGCTGCCCGTGCAGTTGTCTTCCCACCAACATTGTGAACATGTTCGCAATTATTAGCTGCCGTCAAAAAATTACGACAAGCTGTGGGCTGCCGCAGGACCTTTAGGCTCGAAGAAAGGTGTATGCTGCTGGGCAGAGGGCTACTCGCCATGATAGCAGACCACATCTCTGTGTCTACCTCGCAATGGAGCGATGAAAGGTCAATGACTATACATTTGATCTTAACTACACTGGCGGGAGAAGAAGCCCAACTAACTATGAGCTCCAAGAATTTGACCGCCTACATGAATTTGAAAGTGCAGTGTTGGAGCAACTTCCCGAAACAGGAGAAAGCAGTACTTTTGGTTGTCAGCTAGACTTTGTCTGTCGCAATTCGCAACAGAGATTAATGGACCCGATTTGGCACACCTTGCGAGAGTGCAATTGTTTTACTGTCATCTCGAGCCCTTGTCTTGACAAGGCTGAGCATAAGGGACAAATGCAAGGAGAGGCCAAAGCCATACGAGTTCCTTTCGGCACTACCGACAGACTCCTCCCGCAAGCATTTTCGCATGTTGCAAAAGTACGACATGTGCAAGTCGATGCAGGTTATCGCGTCATAGGGGAGGGAGCATGGCGCAGTTGTCAACACCTCCAAATTGTGCATCTGGACAGCACAGTCATCAGCCTGCAAACACGGGCCTTTAGTCGATGCTATGCGCTACGCACGGTGCTTGCCCCAGGCTGCAAGCAGTTTGGGGCCCATGCCTTTGAGGAGTGCTGCTCCTTAATACAAATCGGAACCCATAATGATGCGACCAATCAATTAGCCCCGCAGGCAGAATTAATGCCTCGAGCTTTTGAGAAATGCACGGCCTTGCGACACCTCGATTTGGAAAAGTCAGCGTACAACCCAGCCAGGTTAACGCGCGTTTTGCCAGAATGCTGCTTCCTTGAGGCGGGCTTAACCACATTGACCCTGCCGCCAGACTTCACATGGATTGGACCAGCAGCCTGCGAACGTCGCCTGCAGCTGCAATTAGTAGATCTCTCACACACAGGAATCACAGAAATCATGGGATGTGCCTTTGCGCACTGTAAACACTTGCGGTCCCTGAGGCCTCCAAACAAACTGCGAATAATTGAGCAGGAAGCCTTCCTCAAGTGCACCTCTCTAACGGAGGTCAGCGTTCCACCACTGCTCTATATTGCAAGGCGTGCCTTTGCTGGTTGCGCACAGCTCAATCGAATTCAAAGAGTTGGCAAATGTGTGACATGGAGAGGCACGTACACTCGGGCCAATGCTTTTCTTCGGTGTGATAATCTTGATATGCCGCAGTGGGTTCGCTGGTTGCCACGCAATCGAAAAGATGAGGATCAATGGGCAGATGACTCCTTTGCAGCCCTCAATTAGGGGTACAAGTCTAGAGCTGCCAACAGCCATGTCTCCTTGTCTGCTGGCACCTGTGTGCTGGCCCGGTTCATGGCAGAGGCCACCTCACTGGAGCACCCTCACGAGCAAGCTGCCCATTAAAGAAGCACCCAGGTGTGCCTTCGAGAAAGTGCCTGCAACCAGGACCATGATAACAATAGGACCAACAACACACGCTTTCATAAGCATCCAAAGTGCTAACTAACACCTGCACGACTACTCTCCATACTAAAGTTGTACTACCCAGTCGCCAGTTCTCATCTTCCCAGTCCCCAGCTACTTGGCGTGCTAAAGTTGTACTACCAGGTCGCCAGTTCTCATCTTCCAGCTCCCCACCTACTCCGCACACTAAGGTTGTACTACACAGTCGCCAGTTCTCAGCT
>CAXAMN010013780.1:1045954-1077475 GCA_963970005.1 Durusdinium trenchii
CAGAGGGTTGCGCGCACACCCGGCAAATCGCACTCTCGCCTGCATTTCGCGCACTCGACACGCACGATCTCCACAGAGGGTTGCGCGCGCAGCCGGCAAATCGCACTCTCGCCTGCATTTCGCGCACTCGACACGCACGATCTCCGCAGAGGGTTGCACTTTCGGTTGACGCTGTTCGTCCCGCCCTCCGCCTTTAAGAGAGAATTGATAAAGTGGGGAAATGTTTTTTGTTTTTTCATTAGGACATCTCCCGTGCTAGTTTTCCATACTCATACCTGCCTACTCATTGCATGCTGGCGTACCTACTCATTGCATGCTTGCGTACCCATCACTTGCTTACTTACACTGCGTGCTTGCCGAGTGTCAGTGTGTATGTGTAAGTGTCAGTGTCGAAGTGTCGGTGTATGTGGTGCGAATGTGGTGGAAGTGTCAGTGTGTAAGTGTAAGTGTCGAAGTGTCAGTGTTCAAAGGATTTTCCGGAAGAACCCTTCGCAATGCTTTCGGGAAAAAAAACAGATCTGTACTCTTTGTATCCATCCAGGACCGCCACTAGGGTGGCAGCCTGGGCACTGTCCAGCTGCTCAGTGTTGCTGGACGACAGGTCATTTGGCATGTTCATGTTATTGGCAGGACCTGCACGTGGGTGCAAGCCTGAGCAGGAAGCAAGACTACTGCAGGTCCTTGCGCAGCTCCTCGTAAATAATCGTTTGCCCACCCCTCACTTCCTCACTTCTGTTTCGGTGGGAGGAGGTGAATCCACCTCGGGATGTCAAATTGACTGCATTGTCAAAGGCACTAGGTTCCGCGTATGGCCCTCTCCAGGCAGTTCTGGCTTCCTGGTTTGTGAAATGTGCAAAGTTGTGTGCGTCCTGCAATCGCATCCGAAGGTGCTGAACTCTCCAATGTACGGGAGATTTTCAACGACTGCATTCTCGAATTCATTGAGTCAAACTCCTGCAGTTCTATTGACAGCTGGATTTCCTCGCCAGCGAAGTGGTCAGGATCAGATGCAGGACTAGTGATCGTTTTTCACTCACCAGCGAGCTGCCTTGTGACGAAATGTCTCCAACCATCACGAGAGTGCACCGTCCTGCTGTCTACTTGAGCCTTGAAGGAAAGTTAACAGAGAACCAATCAGGGAGCGGCTGTTTGAAGTCGACAATCATGAGGACGGTGGTGACCAGAAACGGTTACATGGGCAACCGCCCTCACATGTCCCACCGCTACGTCATTCGGGGGTAGATGGTGGAGCCACCAAGGGGTAGCAAGCTTGTAACACTCCTCAAAGGCATTATAGGCTGCATATGGGCGCCTCCAAGCAACTCGCTTGCATCTGCAGTGGGTTTGGCAGGAGAGCGCAGTGCATTCGCCAAATCCTGTGTCCTATGTAGCGAAGGTTTCCTGGGAGGACAAGGCTGCATAAGGCCTTACATCCTACAAAAGCCTCCTCTCGGATTTCTCGCAAGTTAGGCGTGTGATGAGTGGTGTCAGATGAGTGGTGCAAGACAGGTGGTGTAAGATGAGTGGTGTGAGATGAGTGGTGTAAAATGAGTGTAAGAAAGGTGGTGGAGGCGGAGCGGCGGGTGCAGAGCGAAAAACAAGAACCCCACATGGTGATGTGGGAAAAAACAACAAAAATTGAGTGACGGGTGGCCTTGTTTTGGGTTTGGGTTGTTTTGCGGTTGGAATGGTGGGCCTCACTCTCATTGATTTTCTGTTTTCATGCATTTGCCTCTATTTGCTGTTTCAATCAGGCCGATTGCGGGAGAAGGGCAATGGCAGCATGCAGTGCAAGACACATTTGAATGAAAATACTATGGGCCCTCATGTTGCGTTACCGCAAAACTACTTGCTCCGTGCAAGGTTGACGGATGAAAACAACATTCTTTGTGGTTGTCAATTTTCAGCCATCGTTTGTATTTTTGCCCAGTGGGTCGTGTCGAACGGTTCCGGGCACATTTTCGGGTTCGTTCATGTCATTTGACTCGACTTCGATCCTTCGCCGCTTCATTGTTTGAGCCCCATACGAACTGGATGTTCACATCATCAAGAGATCCGAATGAGGTCGCCACATTTTGCACAAATGCCATTTGCTATGAAAACCCCTTGACGTGCGACAGCGCATGGATTCTATTTTCAATATTCACAGTTTTTTGGTTCTCAAAAAAACGAGTAGCCATGTTTCAACACAACCATCGAACCTGAATCGAACCTGTTCCGTAACCTTGCACGGACGCTTCCAACAGCGCTGAAGTCCGACAGGCATGCTGCTGGCATGAAGTGTTGGATGTGCATTCTTGCGAGCAACATTCTCTGTGGATTGTCACATGATTTCCTGGAACCGTCGCCTGGATGCCTGCGCTTTTTGAATCAATTGGCTTCAGATCATGAGACAGAGAGGCAGACAGTTTGATTGCTTTGAAACAGTTCATTGAGTTCTGCAGCAAAGTTTGGCAACTTTGCTTAATTATGTTCCATTCATGTATGCTTTTGTTTCAAAACTTTCCGATTGAAAGTGATCTTCTTGCAAATGGATTGAATATATAAATATACAATCGTGCTCTTCTGTTTGAGACGAAATGGGACAAACTTTCTATGATTCCTTTTTAGGAACAGCTGGTGAAAACAACACCAAAACTACCTTGTGGAGGCGAAATTTGCAAAATTTTGTGCGGCACAGCTTGGCAGAGTCCATGGATTGTGCATCGGCGGCCATTGCCAAGGCAACGGTTGAGGTGCCTTTCTTGATTACAAAGTAAAACATCCAAACAATGAAGTGAGACCCTCAACATTGATGCATTGCATCGATGCTGCCTGAACTGAGGATGCCCTACTGTTATCACGGTTGGCCGAAGAGGCAGCACAGTTGAGTTGTAGGAAACTATCACAAGTGTTTGCCAAGAGGTGATGGTAGCAGACACTTGATCGCCATTGCAGCTTCATCAGTGCGACTGATTGCCAGAAGTCATCAACCGCTCAGGTAGCGCAACACCCCAGGTGCATGCAAGAGCTGGACACGAAGTCAGAGGCATTTTGAACAGTTCACTTCAACTGATAGTAATGGTTGGGCCAAGAAACCCAATGTGTTGCAGCGTTGCAAGGCCGAGACGCGTTGTGCACAGAAGTGGTACAAGATCGGAATTCATGTTCTTGTTGTGTCTTGGTCAAAGCATATTTTGGTTGTTTTGGGGTTGTTGCTGGCTATAGACGGATATTTTCAATTCCTTTTCAGCATACCTGATAATAAACGACTTCATGGTCAGCTCTGGTTGGCACTGCTGCACCAAGGTGCATGGTTTACAAGAAGCCGCAGAACAGATGTGGCACCGTGCCAAAGCCATTCGCACGGTGACGGGCGCCACCATTGGATGGACGAGCCTCTTAGAGACGCCGACTGTCTGGGTTTGGGGCTTGGCATTCGGCTTGGTGTCTTTTTGGTCCGGCTCGGTGGCAGCTGAGGTCTCCAGTTTGGAAAGCATGCCTTTTTGGGATTGTTCCACCTGGCCATTCCTTGCCAGCCTAGAGGCCAGAGCGGTGTGGATCAGCAAGCTTTCCTCAGCAACGACTCTTCGGGCTGTCACTCTCCGGCTTTCTTATGACAAATGGCCTCTTCAAGCTGGAGTCTTTTTGTATCCAAAACGTGCTTCTGCTACTATGCTATGCTACTAGGAGCTCTAATTTTTGTGTTTTATAGTAGCTGCTTCCTTTTGCTTCGTTGGCGACAAGGCAGCAAGCTCTGTCATTCTGGATGAAGTCCAGAAAGCAGCACAGTTCACGGCGGCTTATCCATATCTCAAGCTACTTGGCAGACCTCACGCAAACAAGTTTTTTTCTTTTGCTGCTTCTCCTTGCTCTTCTACCCTTAGATAACGTTCCGCCCTCAATTACATTTATTTTCCCTTCTGTAAATGTGAGCATTTGCCTAGTGCTTAGTTACTTACACTCGCGAAAACTAACATTTTAGGCAAAAAAATAACTTTCTTTTTTTGGTACATGTTAGTCTAGATTCGGAAGTGCCTCTTTTGAGACTAACCTAGACCAACATCAGAGAGCCCCCCAGCCCTATGTGGCGTGGTCTATGTTAGCTTCCACATGGCTATGTTGACCCTACCGACGCGGTCTATGTTAGCCTCCTTTTGGTTATATGCCAGATTGCAGTTGGTCTATGTTAGTGTCACATTGGACCATGGACTGAGAGTGGGAATGTTCTATGTTAGTGTATGGCCGGAAATGGCCCCAACGTAGGGCCATTACCGTTTCCCCAGCAAGTCACCGTTTCCAGCGGTCCATGTTAAATAGCACCTGGATTTGGATTTTGGTCTATGTTATTTTTCACCAGAGTAATGGTGTGCATATTGCAAAGTGTGAATCCACTGTGCACAGCATCCCAACACACTCATAAATGGTATGGTGCCATGTTCTTCGACTTCGTCTTCACGCAAAGACAGCATCTATCTACTTTGTCCACATTTGCCAGGATTCCTGGATTTACCATTTAGCAACTCACACATCCGCCACTATTAGCATTCTTGGGTCCATTTCTGTTTTTCTCTAAGTGCGCGATGTTTGGACGTGCTTTCTTTTGGATGGTTTGGTTGGCTTCACCTTGGCCACTGGCCTAGAGTGCGCTACTCTTGCTTTTGGACTGTCGTAGGCGTAGGTGGCTGGAGATTCATCTGCTTTTGTTTGTTGATGGAAGCTTTTGTTCCGCTACCAAGCTCTTTTTGTTGTCCAAGCTTGTGTCCAGTGTCCTGGCTCTTGGGTTTCTTATTCGTTCAAGCAGCCTAGCAAGATAGGCAAAAACACACACACAGTTGGAATTCAAGCTTGTCGAGCGTAGCTGCTTCGCATTACTGGATCAAGTGTTTGTTCTGGATGTCCATTAGCCACTATATTCTTCTGCAGCTGGACTGATCAAACTAACATCGATTTGGCTTGATGACAATATCTCCACTCACTGTTTTCCAGCTGCCCTTGCCAAGAGTCATCCTTCAGTGAAAGGAATATAATATAAGCAACATGTTATATTATGTATAATATGCACATCAGTAATATACATATATTCATGGGAGCAAAGAATCAAGTTGGGTCTCGCGGTGCGACTTCAGTGAAACACAAAGTTTGCCTGAGAGTCATCATTGTCAGATTGAGTTTGCCTTTTTCGCATTCAGTTAAGGACCGGAGGTGTTTGGCAGGACATTTTTCTGTACCGAGGAGTGGATCAGTGTTCCGGATGACGCAGCTGGTTTCTTTTCTTGGGCTTGGCATAGGGCTTGCCCAAAAGAGCAACAATCTTTGAATCTGGGGACTTTCACGTTCTTTCAGGCGATTTGCAAGGTACTGAGCCTGACAACTACAACAAAGCGCAAGCAAAGGTTGCTTGCATGAACGGTGCCAAGTGATTCCTTCAAACCTAATGGCACAACTAATTAATGACTGTATTTCATGTTATTTCGTCCAAGAGAGAAAGGGTTGAGTGTAGTCACGCTTCTCTCCACTTCCCGGACTGACCTGATAGCTCCCTCTACTTCCTTTGTGCCGCGCATCGGCCATGCTGGGAGGCCACGACTGGAACTCCACGCTTTGTGACGCAATGCCCAGAACTTGTCGTTTGCTGTTGCCTGAGCTGCCTACGAAGCCCGGGGTCCCCTATGCCACGGCCACACCGGCCTGTCCAAGTCCAAACATGGGTGCCTGGTGGATTTTTGGTTATACTCTTCTTAAGTATACATGTGGAAGTTTCTTGTGCCTTGTTCGTAGATAAGAAAGCCAGCTGCTAGGAGAGTTGTTCAGGCAAAAGAAGTGAAGAATAGGGGTCTGGGGGCTGGGAGCAGAGCTGGCACGAAGGGGCTTCCGTGCAAAAATGCATCAATTTTTATCATCCTGGGTGCGTTGAGGGAGGCTGAATGATGCTGGTAATGGGTTCACTGAGATACGGCATTTCCAGCATTCGTGAAAGATTATCGATGAGAGGCGTCCTCCCGACTTCCCGTGCCGTCTCCGTTTTCAGAGCCTAAGGCCCCGTTTTCGCACCGACGAAAACGCCAGGTTTACAATGAAGAGGTCGTGATCTTCCGCTCGGAGCCTGGGGCCACTGTTGGTGCTCATTGCGGCTCGTCCAATGCCATCATCAACCTGCACCTGACACTCAAAGGAGGACGTGGAACATCGATTGCTGTGGGTGATGAGCGAATCTTCTTGGAGGATGGCAAGGCGGTTTGCTTCCAAGACAGCTTTTTTCATGCTGTGCAGCATGAAGTGTTTGGAGAGGACAGTTTCTCAGGCTTTCGTTCATGCATTTACTATTTTGGGTCAAAGTGCAATCACTGTCCTTGCAAGCACACTCACCCTGCAGCTTCAGGACGAGCGAATTTCCATGGTTCTGCGGGTCATGCATCCGCAGATGAGTCTGGATGTCCTGGAGAAGATTCAGAGCACAGACATGGCTGCTTGGCAGGCAATGCAGGCAAGACGACAAGGCTTGTACCCAGGATCAACATTCTACATATATAAACACTTCAAGCTTCTTGAACTTGCTGTTGACAAAGCATGACTACAATCCCCAAGCAATTATGTGCGGCACGTACACACACCCACACCCCCACACCCCCACACCCCCACCCCCACACACACACACAAACACACACAGACACACAAGCGCAACGCGCGCGCGCACGCACACACGTGGCTGTGCATGCGAACATCTGCAGGTTCCAGATTTGCGGGCCTTCAGCAGCTCGGAGAGCCTCTTGCAGGAGGTTTATCGACTGCGCCAGGCTGGTGGCGGTTTGGTGAAGCCCAACCAGCAGTTTTCTCGTGTTTGCCAAACAGGTTTGCACAGCGAAGTGCCAACAGGTTTGCACATTGCAGATGGAAGTACGTAAAGCTTGGTCTGCAGTCATGATGTGTGTATACACTAGGAGCTCAAACTCACTGGGCATTTATTTGCCGGACGGAGTCAGCTCAGTTGAGATGCACATTTCTCGGGGCATTTGATGCTGTCAGCATCGCTACCCGTTCAATTGAAACACTTCTCCAGGGAAGCTGCGCTGATCACCACATTCCATTACAAATTGGTGGCCTCCTTGAATAAACAAGGCCTTTCTGTAGGTCCAAACCTGATGCTTGCAAGTGGCCAAAGTTGCAACAGCTGCAGCACCGCAGGAATACAGAAAACTTGCATTGCTTCTTGGCTTCGGAATCAGTGCAGGCAAAAGTGTGCTGGAGTGGTGCGGTCTCACCAGCACTTGCTTTTTCTGTCCAGGAACACTATGGAACACTCCATCTCTTGCGTACTAGCAGTGTTGGGTAGCTTTAGCGATGGAGCTCCTCATTGGACGACCGCTCTTGGGTTCTTCATCTTAGGAAAAGTCGTCTCAATGTGGTTCAAGGCATCAGGTAAAAAGACAGACGAACAACCGTTCGTCAGGGGTAAGCTCCATTTGGATACATTTCCTAGTGCAGAAGACAATTCTCAGCCCACAGAGCTGGTGGCAGCTGGACACCTGAGGATTTCTGGTGATGGCACAACCAAGTGCGCAAGTCCTCTTTGAGATGAGTTACCAAGTCCTCTCGGATTTGTCGCGGTGCACTATCGTTTGTAAGACGAAGGACGTTGGAGGTCCAGCCTCAAGACCTGTTTGAACCGAGGCACCTCCAAGACTTTTAATCTTTTACAATACTCTGGCAGCCAAAATCTGGTTGCAAGAATATGGTATCTTTGTCAAATCTTGAGGCTCCAAAAGGGAGCGGTAGGTAGTAGGGCGAAGTGGAACTCTTTGAAAAGACTTGTGGCATAGGTTTGCAGCTTTGATCGTCATTTCTCAAGCAAATAGTGAACAAGAAAGGGAACATCAGACCTTTGAACCGAGTTGGAGCTTCCTACTTTTTATCGTGGATTTGCAAGGCCGAGTGCTGTGCTGTGTGAAAGGACCAGCTGCTGGGCTCGGTTTGCATCCGCTGGCCAGTCTCGAGCTTTGACGAAACCTAGCTGCGGCTTATCCGGAAATGAGTTGAATCTGTCCAAAGTGCCACTGCAGGATAGATCACATGGCCTCTAGTTTTGATTGGTTTCCGCAATGAAGAAACAATGAGTAGCCCGATGCACGCCAGCGAAGCAGTTGCGAAGCAGTTTCAGTCTTCAGCACGGCGCAAGCGGCGCTATGCGGCGATGGATGATGTGCATGACTTGGGGCTTGCTGGCCGTGTAATAGTTGTTGCTTCCTGCCTGGGATTGAGACCGGGAGTGCCATATCAGATCGGATTTGCTGTCTAAATGGCACTCCAATCTAAAGTTTTATTTTGTTCAATGTTTTGGAGCCAAGCAGTGAGGGCAGGTTCACCTGTCTTTGCTTCTGAACCTTATGTGAACGTGCTATTTTTTCGGTGGATCTGCTCAGGTGGAGAACCTATGTGACCTGCAAAACTTAGAACGACTGCAGAGAACCTGCAGAGCCTTTGGGGCTGAGCTGCGGCTGGTACAGGATGATGGGACTCGGCGGCAGGACCGTGACAGTCCAAACTGTGGAGAGTCCATGATCTTGTTCAGCTTCGGTCCCCATGTGACACACCCGCCTTTCTTACCTCGGCTAGGTAGATCAGCTTCAATGATAATGATGAAGCTCCGCCGAAGTTCCGTTCAGGACTCGAGATGTCGCAAGTCCCTAGACTTGGGAGGCTACGCTCCAAGCATTCGGGTCTTCCACACCACCACCGAGTGTGCCAAGGCGGGAGCAGACATCGCTGGCACCTTCCCGTGAAGGGGCGTGTTTTGTCCAATCAGGAGTTGGGGGCCGAAGGTGCCCGGTCCTTCGCTACAGCCCTGGACAAGGAGAGTGTTCCTTGGGACGACCAGAGCTTTCTTGGAGGGTTCTTTGACAAGAATCTTTGACATTTGCAAGATACAACGCAGTAGTGGGCAGTGCTTCCTTGAGATTTGGTGCATGTCAGCAGCGCAACGTTAAAGCGTTTTGGCTCTAGTCGCATACTTGTTGAATGAAAGCGTTGCTCTCCTCACCTTTTCAGGTGAGCATCTACAATCTTCGATTCGAACGTGATCGCAGACTAGCGCTGTGGTTTGGCCAGGAGAGGGTGAGACCAACCGGAACACACCTTTCAGACATTTTCAGATGATTTCAGATGTATTTCAATATATATATATATATAACCCGGCAATCAGCCAAACAACACCGAAAGACAGATCCGGAACCGGTCCATCATGCATCCACAGTCTAGCAACTGTTACGCCCCGAAATTGAGGCCACTCACCAAAGGTGAAGTGATCGGACACTGGGAACTCTGTATGGGAGAAGGAGTTGGATTCACACTACAAACATATGTATATAGGTTAAAAATCATTTTAAAGCCTTTGTATTGGACGCACCTTTCATCAGCTCCTAATCAATATTTGTCATCAGCTCCTAATCAATATTTGTAAATAAACTGTTTCCTAGGGAGCTGGCTTGAAATTGTATAGATAGAACCCTTTGGTTTGTTATTTTCCTCCTTTCCAGCAGCTTGGATTTGAATGTGCCTCAGATTCAATCTGGAGGTTAAACTTATGGGATTAGACCAAGGTTCATCTTGTTCTGACTGACACATGAGTGCCAATATATAAGTACAATATTTTGAGCTTCTTGAAATCTCCAGCAGGTTCAGCTAATCCCTAAGAGCTTTCGCCATGTTGTACCGCAGACGGATGGTACAAGCTGCACCTGCAGCACAGTTAGCAGTTGGCAGAAGTTCCAGGAGCAAAAGTAGCTAGAGTCGAAGTTGAAGTACAAGTGGCAGTCAGTAGTGGCTGAAGTTGAAGAAGCAGAAGTGGCTAGACAAGAGGAAGTACAAGCAGAGACATAGTCTCCGTAAGCTTGTGTATGCAGGGACAAAGTTCCCATGGAGCCTCACAACCGCATTTGCCTTCACTTCCTGACCAACCCTCCTGCGAGATGGGTTATGGATTGGAAAGATGCCATGGAATGGCCCCGATTTGTGGCATAACACGTCAGTTTTGGGAAACAGTCATAGTTATTAGCACAAATTGGGGACAAAAGGCTGAAGGCTTGGAAACAAAAACTAGACAACGAACGGCCCGGGAGCGTTGAAACAGCATATAAGTTTTGTTGTTGTTCAGTATGTCTCTATTGTGTATCACCATGTGTTGATCCCGCATCTTTTGACTTGTCGCATCGTCCGGAGGTGTGTGCACCAGGCCTCATGGACAATGCCAATCATCCCGCTCTCCAGCGACACGCCTCATGTACGCCACCATGTTTCCCTTCCAGCATGGCACGGACCCACGCAAACGCACTTTCCACCGAGACCGCGCAAAACCGCATGGCACAGCGACATCACAGACGTAATTCAATGGTGTGCCACAGACCAAGCCGCCTTACGCCAGCAGGTTTCCCATTCCCAAATGGCAGACGACGCCACGCAAAGCCGCATGGCGCAGCAACATCACGGACGACTAGGTACAACAATGTAACACCATGCCTCGTGGACACCGCGAATCAGCCCACTCCCCAGTCCCCAGCAACGCACCGCGTTTACGCCATCATGTTTCCCTTCCGCCAATGGCAGGGACTCACACATGGCACAGCGACATCACAGACGTAATTCAGCCAGACGGTGTGCCACAGACTAGATACAACAAGTTGCAGTGGTGTTAGTGGACACCCAATCATCCCGCTGCACAGCAACACGCTGCGCTTACGCCAGCACTCAGGCAAACGCACTTTCCACCGAGGCCGCGCAAAAATGTAAGGCACAGCGACTTCAAAGACGTAATTTCGCCGCACGGTGTGCCACGGACTAGACGCAACAAATACAAAGGCCACAGGCTTCCCATCCTACATGTGTGCATAGTTGCCAGTTCTGAGGGCGCAGCTCCCACAAGTGCTTCCCGTATTACATTTGCGCCACAAAGTTGTCGCTTGCTTCCCGTGCGGCTTCCCCTGTACCACAATTAGACTGCAGAGTTGTCAGTTCTGGGGCCAGCTTGCACTACAATACAAAGTTGCCAGTTCTGAGGCCACGCTCTCAAAGGCTGCTTCCCACACTACATGTGTACTACAAAGTTGCCAGTTCTGAGGCCACAGCTCCCACAAGCTGCTTGCCGCACTACATTTGTACTAGAAATCTGCCAGTTCTGAGCAACATTTCTCATCTCCAGCTGCGTTTTCGACAACAACTACACACTTTGGCAAATTCAACGCGTGTTTTCGACGACAGTTGCACTTGTTGGCAATTTCAACTTGCGTTTTCGACGACAGTTACACACACTGACAACTTCAACCTGCGTTCTTGAAAAGTTACACGCACTGGCAATGCCCAGCTTGATTTACCATGTCCGACAACACAGTTATACACTTTTTGGCGATCTTTACTGATGTAGCCAAAAATTTGCGTTTCACCTCACTCTTGTTTGAGCGTTGGACACGCGTGACCCCTGCAAAGGGGTCATCCGGCGCACCTCACGTTTGAGCATCCGTCGTGTGGGATTCCTGCAGAGGGTCACGTTTCGCAAGCCCTGTCCGGCCAGGCCGCCGGGTAAGAAAGGATAGATGTAGATAGCGGAGATGTGCCACGCGCGCACGCGCGCAAACTCCGATATTCTTTATTGTACTTGAGCGTGTAATATATTTGCTTCATGTTTACTGAAGACTGAAGCAAGACCCCAGCGAAAGTTACGTGAGATGTTTTGCAGGTGTTTGAAGCAAGATCCCAGCGAAAGTGACATGAGATATGACTGAATCAAGACGCCAGCGAGGTATGTTTTCTGGAATAAGTTGCAGATGTACCTCTGTACAGATGTATATATATATAATATATATTGTTTGTTTGTACAGCCCATATATACTCCGCTAGGGTACTGCAGACACGTGACTCTTGACGTGTTTTGGCTCAAGGGAGAAAAGGCGTTCCGAAACGTCGAAACCTTGTTTTCATGGTAGCGCGTGAGCCCGGTGAAAGCGAAAGGGACCAAGCGCTGCGCATCAAGGAGGAGAGACATAGTAAGGTAGAGACCTCCGAGGAGGAGGATCAGGAAATCCCGGGAGCGGCCGCTTCGGCCGCCCCGAGTGGAAAGGAAGAAAAGGAGGAGGAGCCTTTGCCAGCCACATCAGCGGCGGGATCAGCCGCGAACACCACTCCGGCGGTTGTAGAAACTGCCGAAACAACATCAGCGGTTGAAGGAACCGCAGAAACAAAGGAAGAAGAAGAGACCACAAAAGAGAAGGAAGGAGGAGAAGAAGAAAAGCCTGAACAAGACCCCATAGTAGAGCCAGAGGCTGAAGCGGTTGATCCAGCCGCACAGCCATCATCTGGCCGAGTGATCGCCGACTTCATTACATCCCCAGAAGGTATCAAAACAGGTTGGGAGGTTCGTGGCATCCACGCCAAATATACCCCCGCCAAAGTCGATCCCAAAGCACCTTGGAGGGTGAAGAAGAATATTTGGGGACAGGTCAAGAAGCATCCAGAGCCACAATCCGGATTTCGACTTCGAAGCAAGACCTCGCTTCAATACCGGAGGCTCAAGGACCTGGTCAGGTTGCAGAAGAAGAAGGGTGTCATCACAGAGGATCTGAGGAGGCGCATCAAAGAGTTCGGAAAAGGTCGCACTCCGCAAGAGATCAAAGAAGAGCGGGAAGAGCAGAGGATCCGCAATCAAGAGAAGCGGACCAAGAAAAGGAAGACCTCGGAAGCGGCTGATCCAGCCGAGGAGGAGGAGGTCGAAGAAGAAGAAGAGTCGGTGAGCCATCCAAGTCCGGTTCGACAGCCTCGAACACCGGACGGGCCACCGCCGGCTAAGCGACCGCAAACCCGCGACACCCAGCGGGGACGGGCGGTCTGGGGGCGTGCACTGGAGTTGAACCTCCGCATCGTCGCCCTAGCCAACGAACGGGCCCAGCGATTGACAATAGAAAATTGGAAATTAGAGAGCCCGTTCCAAGTGCGAAAGTTTGCGGCCGACGAACTTTGTGAGCAACGAAACCTCAAAGGTACCGTTGCATTGGCCGCCATTCGCGAATTGTGGAAGACCCCCAACGAACAGGGAAAAAGAGGATCCAACGAGGCCTGTAGTTCTTGTGACGAACGGCGGCAGGCACAGCTGCCGGTGGTGAAGGACTACATCAAACGGCGAGGACTTAAGGGACCTGCCGTTCTTGGATCGAGCGCCAAGTCCAAAGCGGCGCCAGCATTGGGCCTGACACCTGGGCCGAAAGTGAAGGCCAAATCAAAGGCCGGACCAAAAGGAAAGGCCAAACCATCCGCCGCACCAAAAGTAGCGGCTGAAACGAAGGCCACAACTGTGGGTCGTCGCCCGGAAGAACTCACACGGACTACTGTTGAAGTCCGTGGAGTGCCGAAACCTTCCGATCCTTGACCGGGCGAACCGCCCGCGACTGCCGCTGGAAAAGGAGTGAGCGGCAGCAGCAGCAGGGGTTGAGGGTAGGAAACCATGGAACAACAGATCCAACAACTGAGTGAAATGGTACTTCAACTCCAACAGAACCAAACGAGGTTGGAGCAAGAGAATCAAGTGTTGAGGGAGTCTCAAGGCGGGGTATCAATGCTAGCCTCAGCTGTAGGAGAATTGGCTAAGAGCCTTGAGAAGAAAGAAGATAGGAGGAAGACCCAAATCCTTATGGACACCAAAGGTTTGGGACGCCCCGAGAGTTTGGGAATGTTGAAGGGGAGTTTCGAAAATGGGCCAGGAGCATCGACAACCTGTTCAGAACTACTTTTGGGAGAGAGTTCATCGAAATCCTAGAGTACATTTTGGAACAGGAAGACGCGATTGAGATGACTAAAATAGAAGAAGAATTCGGGACTGGCACCGTGACTGACATCGGTGACCTTGAGGATAAGGCTGATCAGATCCATCGCGTCCTCCTGACCCTGACCTCAGGTGAAACAGAGGATTTGATGGTAGGAGCTTCAAATGGGTTTGAAGCATATCGGCGAGTTCACCGCCGTTGGGATCCCCGAACCTCGGGACGGAAACGCAATATACTTCGAGCAATTCTCCAACCGGAGAGAGTCAAGACATGGGCCGCGGTGAGGCCAGCGATCGAACAGCTCGAAGAGCTCATCAGGCGGTACGAGTCTCGGAGGAGTGCCGCAGGGATCAGGGAAACCCTATCGGACGATATCAAGTCCGCTTCATTGGAGATGCTGGTACCCCCAGATTTGGAAAAGCATCTTTTGTTGAACAAGAGTAGATTGACAACCTATTCGTTGATCAAGCAAGAGATTGAACTTGTCATTGAAACATCCCTCACATCAAAGTCATCTGTTCCAAAACCAGGTTCATCAAGTTCGAGTTATCAAGGACCTCAACCCATGGACGTCGATTCGATCGGACAATGGATCGCAAGCCTGGTTAAAGGGAAAGGTAAAGGAAAAGGTAAGCAGGCCAAAGGTGATGGAAAGAAAGGCTCAAGCAAAGGGGGCTCAAGTAAAGGCTCAAACCCGGCTCAAGATATTACCTGCTACAATTGCGGTAAGAAAGGACACCGAGCGGCCGATTGCTGGAGCAAGAAACGGCCGGATGGAAAAGGCGATAAGTGGTCAGGCTCAGGCAAAGGAGATAAGAGTGGTAAAGGTGGCAAAGGCAACAAAGGCAAAGGTGGAAGAAGCGGCAAAGGTAAAGCCGCAGGAAGTATGGAAGAGATGGACGATCCGGATGATGGCGTTGAGCCAGCTCCGGAGGCTGATGTCGGAATGCTCATGGCAGACTTGAGTGGAATTGGAATGGCGGACACCTCATCCGCCGAAGAATGGATGAAGTTTAACCTGGACACTGGAGCAGCCCAGACAGCCATCCCGAATGGCTGGGAGGATCGAGTGGTTGTCAGCGAAGGCAACGGAGTTATATTCAAGACTGCATCAGGAGAGTTGGTGCCCAGTCAGGGCATTGGAACCTTTGAAGGGTTCGACGAGAGCGGCAACAAATGCCGTGTGAAAGGTTCAATGGCTGATGTTCACAAGCCATTGATTTCAGCATCCAAATGCTTAGGCTTTGGAAGGATTGCAGTTCTTGATGTGAATGGCGGAAACTTGATTCCGCAAGGGTCCAAAGTTGGAAAGGCTGTTCAGGCGATCCTGGAGAAAGCGACCGCTGCAGAGCAGCGGAGTTGGATCCCTGTATATTAGGAACAGGGAGTGTACAACTTCTACTTGAGAAAGCCAGGGTATAAACCGACAAAGGAATGCTGTGGCATCGCAGAGTTGAACGCCACAGGAGAGAGAGGAGATGCCTCTATGGATTCAGGCCGACCTGGTCCAGAGGGGCGAGAAGAGGATGATGAGTTGGAATTAGTTGATGAGGTTGAGAAACCCATCCAGATAAGAGCGCCGGAGGACCCAACCCCGGCTGAGATTGAAGAGCACGAGGCGACAGGCCATGTGCGGTATCGAAGTTGGTGCCGGCATTGCATTGCTGGACGGGCTGTGGGACAGCCACATCGGACGAGGTCCGAGGAAGAGAAGGCCAAGAGCCTTGTGCCCACAGTGGCAATGGACTATACGTTCATGTCACGGGGCGGTGTGGAGGACGAGCGAGTGAAGCCGATCCTCGTAGTGAAGGATGAGAGGACACAGTCCTTAGCGGCGACCTTCGTGGACTCGAAGGGAGCGACGCCGTATGCAGTGAAGTTCGTGGCGAACTTCTTGAAGAACTTGGGACACCGCAAGGTGGTTCTCAAGTCGGATGGTGAGCCGTCCGTGGTAGCCTTGAAAGAGGCAGCGGCGAAAGAAACCGGCATAGACTGGGTTTCGGAAGAGTCGCCAGTAGGAGACCATCAGGCGAATGGTCTGGCAGAGAACGCCTGCAAGGAGATCAAGCGTCAAGTACGAGTTCTCCGCAGCGCGTTGGAAGAGAAGCTCGGCAAAGAGCTTAAAGATGATGATCCTGCATTGGCATGGCTGCCAAGGCAGGCGGGAGACCTGCTGAGCAGGTACAAGAAAGGTCAAGATGGCAGAACGCCTGAGGCCAGAAGATGTGGAAAGCAATGGCGAAAGCCAGCCATGGCTTTTGGTGAACGCCTATACTTTAGAGAAGTAGGCGAGGGAGTTCGCATCCTGAAAGAAGGACGCTATGTAGGACACCATGGCCGAACAGGATCCATTTTGGTGATGACGGCCGATGGCGTGCGCAGAGGCACAGGAATCCGGCGGCTGAGTTCAGCCGACCGCTGGGACCCAAGTGATTGGGACCTTTTGCAGGGCTTACCGTGGGAGCACTCCGCGGCAAGGCCTGCCGGTGGGCAGTTGATGCTCGAAGAGCGCCTTGTGGTACCACCTCCCAAGGAGGAACGAGTGGCACCACCACAGCAGAGGCGAGTGTACATCAGGAGAGAGGATGTGCGCAAGCATGGAGCCACAGAAGGCTGCCCAGGATGCAAGTGCATCTTGGAAGACAAGAGGACGACCTTGCCGCACACAGAGGCGTGCAGAGCAAGGATCACTGAAGCAATGGAAAAGGATGAAGCAGGGCAAGCAAGACTTGAAGCCCACGCGAAGAAGAGGAAAGAACGGCAACAGCTTGACACTGTGAAGCCGAAAGTCGTGGCCGACAAGGACACCGACATCACGGCCGAAGACGCGGCCGGAGAACCCGAGAAGAAAGAAGAAGCAAAGAGCGCAGGGTCGGGAAGCCCGCCGCCAGCAGCGGTAGAGGGTGAGAAGACCTATCCCGATGACCCGAAAGAGAGATATGAGATGAAGAGACAAGCAGCCGAGATGGAAAAGAAGCCAGTGGCGAAAGCCAAGGTATCAACAGAGCCCAAGAAGAGAACAGGAGAACTTCGGATAGATCCACCTGGCGCAAAGGTCAAGCCGAACCCAGTTCAAGGAACAAAGAGGTCAGCAGAGACCGCCGTAGAAGACCTTGATCCCAGGGTGGAAGAGATCCAAAGAAAACTGATACGTTTTCACATGTTCCAGAAACACCACCAGCAGGGTGGAGGCCAGATGCAGCCAGCTTGGTAAAAGAGAAGGAGATCGCAAAGCAGCATCTGAAGAAGATCATTCAAGGAACCTATGAGGCGAATGGCATCGAGATCTCTGAGCAAGAGATTGGAGACATCGCTCATTTGAGCATGCAGATGTCAGCAGTAGATATCATGGAGATCTACTCGCCCAAAAGGTTCACTGCGCTTGCAGAGCGCTACAAGTTGCGACCGGGTTTTGCGGTCGACTTGAATGAAATGAAAAGTGACGGTACATACTGGGACTTGAACAAGTCTGAAGATGTTCGAGAAGTGCACGACATCCTTGAGAAGGACGAACCGGCGCTTTTGACTGGTTCGCCACCGTGCCATATGTTCTCACAGCTCCAGAACCTCAACTGGAGAAGCATGGCGCCGGATGTCCGGAGGAGGAAAATGGACGAAGCCGTCCACCGTCTTCATACGAGCGTAGAGCTGTATGTCAAGCAGCGTCGCTCAGGGAGAAAATTCCTCCACGAGGCACCTTGGTCCGCAACTAGTTGGAAGGATGAGAAAGTTGCGGCCTTGGCAAAGGAAGATGGAGTGTTCATAGTGAAGGGTCCAATGTGTAGGTGGCAAATGATGGCCACCGACCGAAGAGGACTCCAAGGCACCGGCTATGTGAGAAAGGAGACCGGTTGGATGACCAATGATGAAGGGTTAGCCAGAGTTTTGCAAGGAGTCTGCTCGAATGAATCGGGCAAAGGACCATGGCACCGACACATCCATCTGATCGGAGGCATTGCTAGACAGGCCGCGGTATACCCACCGCAGCTCGTGAAAGCAGTGCTGAGGAGCCTGCGTGACACGCTAGCCGAGAAAGGTGAGTTGAACACCTTTGATTTGTTCGCAGCAGGCCCAGTCCCAGAGATGCCTCCGATGGAACCTGAGTTCGAAGAAGTTTACATGGATGATGTGAACGGCGGCGTTTTGCCAGCCGAGAAAGTGAAAGAGGCAAGACGCCTTGAGATGGATTATTTGAAAGAAAAGCATGGTGTTTATGTGACCCGGCCGAGAGCCGAATGTTTTGAGGAAACGGGGAAGCCCCCGATTCCAGTCAGATGGTTGGACACCAACAAGGGAGATCCAACAAACCCGAACTATAGGAGCCGTTTAGTTGTGCGTGAGATAAAGGCAAGAAAGACCAAAGAAGAACAATTGCCAGCCAACTTGCTTTTCAGCAGCACGCCCCCATTGGAGGCGATGAGACTGCTGTGCTCGTTGTGGGCAACAAAGAGGAAGTCCTACCACAACCAGCCGCTGAAGCTGGGCTTGTGGGACATCTCACGAGCACACTTTTATGGAACTCCAAAGAGAAAGATCTACATAGAGCTGCCGCCTGAGGACGAAGCCAGCAAAGATGGACAAACCTGTGGACTACTCGTGAAGTCAATGTATGGACACAGGACGCTCCAAACATCTGGCAGACGCACTACACGGAGACTCTGCAGAAGGCTGGTTTCCGCAGAGGCTTGTCAAATGCGTCAGTCTTCTACCAAGAAGCTTGGGACGTCAGAGTGATGGTGCATGGAGATGACTTCCTAGCGCTTGGAGACGCCCAACACTTGGAGAAGCTCAGCCAAGTCCTCAAAGATGCCTATGAGCTGAAATGTCTCGGAATTCTTGGAGACGAGGATGGAGACCGAACAGAAGCTCATTTTCTGAATCGGTTAATCCGAGTTGAGAAGAAGAACGGCAAAGGATCGATTGTGATCGAAGCCGATCGGAGACATGTTGATCTTTTGATCCAGGCATTTGGTCTGGAGAAGGCAAATGGTGTAGAATCACCAGATGTCAAGAAGTCGGCAGATCAGCAGATGCTGGAAAGCCGCAGTCCGCTGCTTGATAAGAGCGAGGCATCGAAGTATCGTTCAGCTACGATGCGTGCTGCGTATTTGTCCCAAGATCGACTTGATATTGGGCACGCAGTCAAGAACCTTGCTCGAGGTATGGTATCGCCAACAGAAGCCAAACTTGCTGACTTGAAGCGTCTCATCAGGTACTTGAAGAAATACCCTGATGTTGGGCAATGTTTTGGCTCGCAGCAGACGCCCTCCAGGTTGAGGGTGCAGGTCGATGCCGACCATGGTGGTGACGCTGTGACGCGCAAAAGCACGACTGGCATGGTTGCTATGTACGGCATGCGCGTGTTGAAACACAGTAGTAACATCCAATCCACTGTAACCCTTTCTACAGGTGAGAGTGAATACTACGCACTTGTGAAGGGAGGATCTGTGGGCTTAGGCCTCCAAAGCCTATGCGCAGACCTTGGTTTGGATTTGGGAGTCACCATCGAAGGCGATTCCAATGCAGCCAAAGGAACTGTGAATAGAGTGGGTTTGGGTAAAGCCAGACACATCCAGACTCGCTACCTATGGTTGCAAGAAAGGGTCGCCGAGGGCCACTTGAAAGTGCACCACGTTCCAGGTCTCAAGAACAAAGCCGATGTTTTGACCAAATCGGTTCCTGGGGTGCAGCTTCGCAAAACGATGGAGGATCTGCAATATGCATTTCTCAGCAAGCGAAGCAAAGGACAGTTAGATGTTTTGGAGTAAGGTCCCTGGCCAAGCTCCACTACCACAACTGAAAGTGGCTAAGCAGCGAAGAGTTTCACATTTTTACTTTTAAGCTTGAACTTGCGCAGCAGTACAGTGCTTTGCAAGAGGAGGAGTGTTTGTATGTACAGCCCATATATACTCCGCTAGGGTACTGCAGACACGTGACTCTTGACGTGTTTTGGCTCAAGGGAGAAAAGGCGTTCCGAAACGTCGAAACCTTGTTTTCATATATATGAGTTTCAAACGTAATAGGGCAGACCTGCAAGCTGCAGATGTATTTAAAAAATTAGCAGCGCAGACCTGCAAGCTGCTGATGTACTTCCGGCATACCTACAACCTGCAGACTTAAAAATATCAAGTGTAGTTTCGCAACACTCCCGGGAATATACAGACCAGTGACCTTCCATCAAGTAAATTTTCTTGGGCACAGTCACAGTCGTCGCACCTACCGTGCTGTCCTTGGCATGTCAGGCAAAAGGAATCGTAGTATATTCGTTCCGAAGATCCAAACCTACCAGTGGCATCCTCACAGCTTCTAGCGTCTGTGGCCTCGCACGCCAGGAGAAGCACGGCCTGAGTGACGCAGCAATAGCAGCTGCAGATGAGACACACAGCTGAAGATGGAAGTAAGCACGGCTTGGTGACACCAGTGTAGCAAGTGGTCTTCTAGTGTTGCAATATGGCGCAGAAGAAAGGACGACAGTTATGCAGGTTCTTTTGGAAACAGATTATCCCGACAAGAGACCCCAAACAGTGTGTCAAAGTGTATCTAGAGGTCCAAAGTCTGGACTGGAGGTGAAGAGCGAGGTGGTGGTGATGGTGGTGATGCTGGTGGTGGTGATGATGGTGGGGATGGCGATGATGGTGATGGTTGATGGATGGTGGGTGGTGATGGTGGTGATGGCCGTGGTGATGGTGATGGTTGACAATGGTGGTGATGGTGGAGATCGTGGTGATGATGGTGATGTTTGGCGGTGTGATGACGGTGGTGAGGGTGAGGGTGAGGGTGAGGGTGAAGGTGGGGGTGGGGGTGGTGGTGGTAGTGGTGGTGGTGGTGGTGATGGTGATGGTGATGGCGATGGCGATGGCAATGGTGATGGTGATGGTGCGGGTGGTGGTGTTGCTGGTGATGGTGAAGGTTTCTGCACACACCACGAAGTCTACACTTCAAGGTCCACAAAATGCTGCGTTTGTTTCCAAATCTGCACTTCCACAAAATACTGCGGTTGCCACGAAATCCACATTTACAAGTTGACCAAGTGCTGCGCCTGCCACGGTATTTGCACTTCAAAGTTCGCAAAATACTGCGTTTGCAGCGACATCTGCGCTTCGAGGTTCACACTTGTTACGAACAGTGAGCACCAAACCCAAAAATGTGCACGGTGCCACAACAAGAGCGCAGTGGAGCAGACGAAATGCACTTCGCAGATCTCGAGGTGAATGAGTCAGCGAATCAGCTGGGCGGGGGATGCGAGCGCCTTCAATTAGACACCCGGCCTTTACTACTACAAAAATTCCTAGTGTTACCACACTGTTTGGGGACTTATCAAATGTAAAAAAACGTGATGCTCCAGACGCATCACCTATTTTGATTTACTTTCCTTGCTGAGTTGCCAATTGTGCGGGTGAGAACTCACCAACTCAAGAGAAGTCACAGGCTCATGCATTTGAAGGGTTTCTTGCTGTCAAAACTTCATCAATCACACAAGAACATCCCACAAAACTTCCGTACATATCCTTTAGTGATGAGCCGCCATACATATTTCAGAATTGATCAACACCTTGCATAACTGATAGGGGCCAAGCCTATGTCGATACGTGCGTTGATTGAAGGTAGCTCATTGCAGGCACACACTGGAAACCGATAGGGCCAACCCGAATACTTTTGGCATTGGGGACACGAAAAAATTTGCCTGCCACTCAGAACAAATACATTTCACGGAGAAGTGGAAGTCAGCAGGCAGTCCTTTCTGAGGCGAGTCTACATTCCTATGGCTGGAATGGCACCTTGTCTTTGTTGGCAGTCCATACAGGCCAAGTTTGATTGCGCATGAAGGAACAAAACCTACTGTAAGAGGTCGCACAATCAGTGAAGTGGGTCTACAACCTTCACCAGTTTTGCTTGCACGGAAGTGACGTGCCAGATTCATGTTCTTGCCTCTGTGAAGATGGCAGTCTTGCTAGATCACTTTGTTGAAGCGTGACAAACCCCTTAACATCACTGAGTGCAAAATGCCATCAATGCTCCTTAAATCGGGCATTTGTAGTATGAGTCATGTCAGTCATTGCCATGCCAGAGCTGTGGGCTGAAAGGTTGGCCATGCTGGCCGCACAATGGACTTGCCCATGCAGTGCGAACTTTGTTTGGGTTTGCCCCTCCCCCCGCCCCCACTTGTGGAGCTTTGAATGGTGGGACTTCTCCTTGCTAATGCTAATTGTTTTCTGTGGGTAGTTTCCTCTCTTTCGGAAGCGAGTTTGGGCTTGTTCTTTTCCAGGTTGGTATTCAATTCGGTGAGGCTTTGACCTCTGTTTGGAGCAGAGCCTGACTTGTTCTTTTTTTCCAATCCGGCTGAGCCTTTTTCGCGTTGATTGGGTCACTCCACTTTTCTGTCAGTGGCTTGTTGGCGTAAAATCATCACAGGTCGGCCAGTGTCCACAAGTTGCACTGACTCGTATTGCGTGATGGTGCCACTTACGACCAGGGTTTCGAGGTCTAGACATGCGTTAGACGTTACAGATTCTAGCCAGGTCATGGTTGACAGAGAACGGCAGGGGCTGCAGTGATTGGGAGTTGGACTGACGGTAAGGGAGCTGCAGGGCTGCAGTGGTGGTCGTCAGTCGTTGGACTGGCGGATCAGCGTTACTACTATATATAATTGATTCGGGGGTGCTGCACGGCCTGCAGTGCTTTTTGTCAGTCATTGAATTGACGGGTCGGCTGGGTCCGCCATGCTGCTGACGGGTCCGCCCCCCCTTCAAAAGAAGGGGTGCATGCATCCTTTCCGCACATCCATAAATTTACTAGCAACTAACTCCAAAACAAGAAGCGCCTGAGACAAACAAATCAAGTAAGTCACCAAAGAAACCATGAAAGCTTCCAGTGGCCGTGAGTGGCTCCAACAAAACACCAAACAAGTGGGGAGATTCATGTTTCAAAGCACACAGAACAATTGAAAATGCTGCTCCAGCAGATGTGTTGCCCCGACGAAAGCAATATGATGTTGTGTGTACAAGTATATGGGAACAAAACGTATGCGCGCGAACAGTACAGAGGATGTTGTGCATACAAATATGCTTTATATATATAAATACGTAACAGTGCAGCTCCTAGGTTTCACAAGCATGACGCCCAAACGTTCAATCATAGCAAGAGCAACGCAGAGCAAGGCTGTTCGAAAGACAACACCGCACTACTCTGGAGGCTCCCACATTCTCAAGCAGCCTTTGGATCAGACTCACGTTTCAACGAACATGGATATGATATATCAGTATAGAACAATTAAAGATGCTGGTCCACCATATTTGTTTCCCGATCAAAACCGTATGATGTTGTGCACGAACAGTATTCACAGGCACCATGCGCAAGCGCTCAAAGATTGCAAAGAGCAAACCAGAAACACGCTACTCGACAAACAACCACATTCTGCACCCCGGTCCACACAATGTGATGTTGCACGTGTGTATGCATGTATGCATGTCCGTATGTTTGTGTGTAACGTAACGTAATGTAATGTAATGTAATGCGATGTATATAATGTAGTTTATGTATGCGTGCAAGAACACGCACGTAAACAGTACAGTTCCGAGGTTTCACAGGCATCATGCACAAGCGTTTACACATATCAAAGAACAACAAATGCCAGGCTATTCGGTCGGAACCCGCGCCAGTACCCAGCACCGACGCCCTGTCTTCAAAGTGCGCACAGCCAGCTGACAGAACCGGCACTAGCACCCAGCACCAGCACCGACACCCTGTCTCGAAAGCGTGCACAGCCAGCCCATACGTAATTGAAGTAAGACCCCATAGCTATCGCTATCTGCTGAAAAAGACAGAAACGAAGCGGTCTGCGGCATGACTGGTGGGCCCTTTCCCTTACGTTTTAAGCTTTTGGGGTAAAGAGTTTCCTGTTCGTGTCTTTGGGATTGAGCCAACTGGGTCACCTGAGTTTCCTGTTTGGGGTGAGCCGATAGGGTCACTGTCACACATTCATCACCTTATTTTCTATTTCCACTGCTTTCACTTCGTGTTCAGCAGCTTTGTTTGAGTAGAACCAATGGGATGCAAAGACTCATTGGACAATTGCTGGCATAGTTTGCACTTGTGAACACAGAAAGGCCTCAGATTGACCTTATGTGCAAGGTGCAAAGTCTCAATGTTGCAGTGTCGGCAGCCGTGGTCCTTGCCGAGGCAAAACCTGGTTGGGGTAGGTTTTCTTGTTTGGATAGCTGGTTGGAAGGCTTCCAGGCTTTGGACAAGGGCCGGGCCGGGGAATCCGGTGCAGGTGGCTCGGCAGGCGCGAAGTGAAGCGGCCCCTATAGAGAGTCGGTGGCGCGGCTGAAGAGATGTGGGGGGGTCGAGAAAGACGGAACTGACAAGTGAGGTGGGGAAACAAACAAAAACACAAAAGGTCTAAAGAAATTATGCCAGCATAGACCCCAGATAGCTCGTGAAAATGCATGGACCCAAAGGCGGCACCCTGCAGCGGCACCAGCGCCCAAGCTCCCAACCGCACACAGCAGCGGCGCCAGTGCCATGAGCGCCCAGCCTCCCAAGCACGCAGCGGCGCCCTGCAGCGGCACCAGCACCCAAGACTTAAGCTCCCAAACTCGCACAGCAGCGGCACCCTGCAGTGGCACTCAAGCTCCCAAGTGCACAAAGAAAGCAGCAGCAAACAGACCAGCGGCACCCTGCATCGGCACCCTGCACCCAAGATCCCAAGCTTACACACTGCGGCACCCTACAGCGACACGAGTGCCCAAGCTCGAGAAAGCACGCGCGCAGCTCTTCCCATATTGGAACAGCAGCGGCACCCTGCAGCGGACCAGCACCCAGGCTCGAAAACGCGCCCGTGCAGCTCTTCTTATAATTGAAGTCAGAACCCCAATAGTTCACGCTATCTGGGAAAACACTTGAAAAATAAGGAAAAATATAAAGGAAAAACATAGAAAGGACACTGGAAAGGACCAGAAACTTGATCGAAAGCGGTGATGATTCTGCAAGGTGCGGTAGGTGCAACCACTCACGAGGCTGAGCCCAGCAACTGTTTGCAACACCCCCTGATACTCCATGTATGGCATGTTTAGCTAGATTGGGGCGGCTTTAAGAGAAGAACAAGGACTAAAGAAACACACATACGCAAAGCAAGGTCTATAAAGGTGACATGAGAGTGATGAGCGTGATGCACTCTGTGAACGACATGTGCAAGACGCTTCGCAAGCAAGCTCCAGATGGGTATATAAATGGATGATGTTGTTGTCTTTAGACAGTGATTCTAGCTTTGTGCTCCAAAAATGTGCTTCCAAGTAGCTGCGTGGTGACAGTGTTTTACGAAGTTGCAAGTCTCCGAGTTCCTGTCCTTGACCAGTTTGGACACTGTGAAACTTGAACAACTCAGGGCTGACAGATTGTTTCGGCACATGAGCCTTTGTCAGAGCTAGATGACACGAAAGGGCCTATTGTATACAGTAGTTATAGGAATTAGCAGCACCTAGGAATGTAGTGTAGCGAATGAGTAGGGATGCGATGTTATATCATAGTTAGTTAGCTAGTTAGTTTCTCGTTTGTCTCTAGTGTTTTGCTATCAAGCCTTGCCCACCCTCCCCTGGGGGGAGGGGGTGTAGGGACATGCCTGGAAAATGGCATGGGAGAAAGTCCCTCGAAGGTCCCACGAAGGGGACCTATATAGAGGGCGAGGTTTACGACGATGGAGGCGACCCACAAGGCACAGTGGTCTTGTGGGTGAAGCGCCTGTTCGCCCCGGGAGAGACCGGGAGGACTTTGCATGGGGACGTGGTGACTGCTACCGATCCATATTACAGATGGTGGCTTGCGAGTCCAGACGGGGCAGTCACCACGGTGGACGGAGCATATCATATATGCAAAGGTCCTCCCGCCGAATGTAAGGGCGGAACAGGAGAACATGTGGTCCACTTAGGCAAGTGGCGACAGTGGAAGGAAGAAGAGCTCGTTGACAACAGCGGAGGGATCCTAGATGAGGATACGCATGGACATGTGCAGGCATATTTCAAAAGAGTCCCAAAGGAAGGGCCAGGCGCTGGAGGAGCTGGTGATTTGCCCTGGGATGACCCAGGTGATGATGAAGAGGATGGAGAGGAAGAGAAAGGGAAGAGCGCGCCAGGGCCGTCCGGGAAAGAAAAGGCTGCAATGAAGAGAACGACAGAGAGGAAAGGGTCGGAAGAAGAATTGGTGAAGAAAAAGAAAAGGCTGACAGAGTTGGCCAGAGACCTCAAAGCCCTGAAGGCGGAGGTGAAAGCAGCTGAAGTCACCGAGGAAGAGAAGAAAGGTGCAGGCAAGAAGGAGAAGAAGGGACGGAAAAGAACGAAGAGTGGAAAGGGAAGCCCTCCCTTTTCAGGTGAGATGCGAGGAAGCGCGCGGAAGGTGAAGACTAGCCCGGAACCCGGTGGATCGTCTTCGGAGCCGGATTCCGATGAGGGCTCATCCTCTGACAAGAGTTCAGGGCGCAACCAAAAGCGAACTTCAAGAAGCAGGGGAAAGAAGAAGCAGAGGAGCAAAGGACGGAGTTCTCCTTCAGATCCCTCCAGGTCACGGAGCCGAAGGAGGCAAAGCCACAAGAAAAAGAAGAGAGGCAAAAAGAAGAACAAAAGGCCGAAAGACAGAGGGCCCTTTGGAGTGGCCGAATCAGATGAAGATCCCGACAGATCGGAAGCCGAGGATGATTCGGAATCGGATTTTCAAAAGGCCCCCGCGGGGATGACGCTGTTTCTGAAGTTGCAGCGTTACGCTCAGCGGCACCCCGGCCGGCTCGCGGCCCGTCTCCTCCATACCATGGGGGTAGCGGGGCGCGTCCCCGTGGGGGCCTTGCGACAAAAGGGGAAGAGCATTCTCAAAAACATCGAGGCAAACGCAGTGTCCTACTACAACGTGGCCTTGGTCCCGAACCTGAAGGCGAAATGGACTCCACGATCCGGGAGAGAATTGAAGTACCTCACAATTCTCCTGGACCTACTGGTCGAGAACAAGTCAGCGCAGGCTGCCGACATCATTGCCCAGAGGATCAAGGCTCTGGAGAAAAGCGTGCAAGACAACAACAGTTGGGTGAGGGCACGCTTCCTCGAGCTGGTGGAGCCAGACGACGTAGCCCTTCTGGACAGGGGGGAGGAGGCAATGATCCAGAAGGAATTGGAGCGGGAGGAAAAGCTCCGAGGACCATCCGAATGGAAAGGAAAAGGCCATTGGAAGGGCAAAGGGGAGCACGAATTCGGAGCCAAGGGCCAAGGCAAGGGGAAAGGAAAGAGCAAGGAGAAGGGAAAGGGGAAGACGCCGGCCGAGGACGCTGCCGAGAGGAAGTAGATGGTGGCGCCTTGGCAAACCGAATCCCAGCGGAACCCAGTGAAACCCCAGACCCCAGAGGGGAGCTTCAGCGGAAGCGAAAGTCCGAAAAGGATGTTGAGTCGCCCGAAGGTGAAGTGGCATCTTCGGAGGAATATGAAATTGAAGAGGAGGCCTTGAACAGGTTGTGGAAGAAGCATAGACAAAAGTTTGAAAGAAAAATGGCAGGGTTTCTTGCAGAGGAACGGGATGCATTGGAAGTGGCCTGGCATGTGCTGGAAAATGCTGGGCATCTCAGGACAAAGTTTGGCAGGTTTCGGACGACTTTGGGTCAAAAGGCCACAGCCCAAGATGCCCCTGAGGGCCCCGATCTCCTGCCTATCTCGTTAGATGCCCTAGAGCTACGCCGGGACATTCAGTCGGAAGTTCGGGCGTGTGTCATATTGATGGCTTGGGCATTGAACTTCTTGTACTGCACAGGCTGGGAGCAACCACGCCACATGGATCATCCCGGGAAGCTGACTACGGCGCAAACCAAGATGGTTGATCAGCACTTGGTGCCCGCGGTGAGGCGCATGTGCCCGAAGGGATTGAAGATCCCATCTTATCAGAAACTAAAGGAGCAGCTTCAGAAGAAAGGCTACGGTTATGATGGATCTAGTTGGGTGGTGATGGAAGACCTTGCAGCCGACAAAGTGATTCCATGTTGGCCAAACAAGGGGGAAGCTGCCGTTCAGCCCATCACCAAGTTTTTACATGGTGACACAAAGGAGATGGTAAACAAACCACTGCTCACCATCCTTCCGGCGGAAGAATGGCCAGAGACGGTACCCCAGTCGTATGTGCGGGCCTCGGATGCCGAGTGGGAGAGGCTCGTGGCAGAGGGGTATCAGCTAGGTCTTTTTCAGCCTTGCCCGGAGGAAGAGATCTTGAGAAGCCCCTCCGGTGAAATGATCCTGAATGGGGCCGGAGCAGTCCCAAAAGAGAAGAATGGCAAGATCTTGCAAAGATTTATATCTATTTTATGTCCATTGAATGCGGTGAGCCGCAAAATTGAAGGAGATGAGTCGACCTTGCCCTATGTGGGCCAGGTGGGGCTTTGTGAATTGGAGGCCGAAGGAGCCATAGTTATAGACAGTGAGGATTTGCAGTCGGCCTTCAATTTGTTTGAGATGCCACGGGGATGGCGTGGCATGTTCGTGTACCGCAAGCAGGTGAGAGGAGGAGTCCTTGGCTTGCCTCACGATGAGATGACATGGGTGTCGCTGAGGACGGTGCCTATGGGATGGCTCTCCGCAGTGGGGATTGTTCAACAAGCCATCAGGACTCTCGCATTTGAGGAAGCTGGACTCCCCAGACAGTTTGAAATTCAAAAGAACAAGGAGCTCCCTGAGGGAGAACGCTTCTTACTTTACTTGGACTCGGTGGATCAGTTGAGGCCGGTCAGCCAAGCAATGAGAAAGGTAGTGGAAGGACAGGCGAGCCCTGAGCACCAGCGTTTTGAAGAGGCATGCCGGCGGTGCGGATTGCCTACCAATATGAGCAAGCGTTTGGCGGGGGCCCTAAGAGGAACCCTACAGGGGGGTCTCCTTGATGGAGAAGCAGGGGTGTTCATGCTGCACCCGGACAAAGGGGCCTTTACAATCGAAGCTTGCATGTGCCTGCTGGGATCCCGGACATGGGAAACTAGAGTGGTGGCAGGGCTCACAGGGCGATTGGTTTTCGCCGGTGCATTTCGAAGGCCAGCCATGTCACTGATGAGCGAGGTGTTCCATTACTTCGGCAGCAAGCCTACATCCAAAGTGGCAAAAGATGATGCCTACGATGAGGTCTTGCTGGCGATGGCCTTGCTGCCCTTGAGTTTCACAAACCTCAAGGCCTCAATCTGTGGAAGAATCTATGCCACTGACGCCAGTCCAATGGGGGCCGGGTCGTGCGTAGCCGAGCGCTTCAAGCGCCCGTTTGGGACCACAAGCCCAAATGACCTGGTGTGTGGGGTGTGCCGGACAGAGCTCACGGATGAGACAGCCCGTGGAGAAGACTTGGCCTGCCCCGCGATGTGCGGGTGCAAACTTTGCTCTTTGGAGTGCTGCTTGAGGCACGCGCCTTATTGCCCGCATCAAGCGGTAGGAGTTCCATTGTTTTCGGAGAGGTACAGTGGTCCAGAGGCCAGATTGTCGAGAACCATGTTTAAGGCTGGATTCAGAGTGGTTGACCCCATAGATTACAAGTGGGACAGCACTATGGATGTATTCACGGAGAGAGGAAAAGAATGGTGGGCCCATGCCGATGCATCAGACCCAACCCTTGAGCATCACGCTCCGGACAGCAAAACCTTTTCAAGGGCGCGAGGTAGGCCCTATCAGTTTGCCGGAAAATGGTATGAGGGGCCAGTGGCACTGAGGGATGAAAGCCACGTGATGGGGTTCACTTACCTAGCAGCGCATGACGCAGCAGCGGTGAGGAAAGGAAACAAGATGGCAATGAGATCCATCGCGAGGTGCAGGACCCTCCACGAAGAAGGTCGCTTCTTCACCTTGGATCACCCCCGGCGCTCTTGGATGTGGTATACCAAGCCAGCCATAGACCTGGCAGGTCTTCCAGGAGTGAGGATGGCGATCTTCTCCCATTGCTGTTATGGGGGAAGGCGCAAAAAGTGGACGAGCTTACTGACCAACAGCGAGACCATCTACCAAGCCCTTCACAAGCCTGTTTGCCCCCACGGAGATGGGGAGGATTACCCGCCGTACTGGGATCAGCAGCTTGGCCAGGTGGTGTTCCCAATGGAGCAAGAAGCAACATACCCCTGGGGTTTGTGTGAGGAGTACGCCAAAGCAGCCGTCAATCTCATGAACCTGAGTGAGCACAGGGAAGAAGCCCTTGCCGAAGTGCGCAAGGTGAAGATCAGAGAAGACCTCATGAAATATGACCGGCTGCAAAGTCCGGGCTTGCAGGAAAAGGTGGTCAGTGGCATCTTGCATATGAAGAGGACCATGCAAATTGGGTTCGAAAAAGCTCATCTACAGCAACTTCTTCGCCTGGGTCACTATCGTGGCACAGATGTCAGGTTGGCCGTCGAGGAACAGGGAGGACGGCAACTGTTTCCGTACCCAGCCTATAGATGGCTGTGGCGTGACGTGCTGTCATTCAGATGGCGACAGGAAGGGCATATCAATGAGTTGGAATTTCAGGCCTTTTTGGCCCACATTCGCCGAGTGCTGCGGGAGCCTGACATGCGCCACAAAAGGGTGTTTGTGGTCGTGGACAGTCAGGTACTCTACTATGCGCTCGGCAAAGGGCGCTCTCCATCCACTAGACTCAATCGAGTCCTGCGACGTTTGGCGGCTATATCCCTGGCAGGCGACCTGTATACTTTACCGATTTGGACTCTGTCAGCATGGAACTTTGCTGACAGACCTTCCAGACGGTGAGGTGATGCCTAAGGCCCCACAGACACTTCGCTATGCCGGGTTAGCCAAAAAGACAGTTGCAGCCTATCGTCGCGCCCTATCAGCTTTCTTTTCGTATCTTGAAGATGAAGAGATTGAAATGCCCTCAAAGTTTCACCACCTTGATCGCTTGATTGCCCAATATCTGGAGTCCCTATACTTGGACGATACCCCAATTTCTTACGCAGGGCATTTGTTGAGTGCCTTCCGCCGCTTTGTGCCCCAGTCGCGGTTCAAGATCCCTATTGCCAAACAATGGTTCTCAAACTGGACCTCTGAACACGTGCCCAGGCAGGCAATTCCCATGCCAGCCAATGTGGTATTGGCCCTTGCCGGGGCAGCGCTTGAGGTGCGGGAGCATGCGCTTGCCGCTTTGTTGCTTCTTGGGTACAAAGCCCTCCTGCGAACCAGTGAGATGACCTCCCTTAGGTTTGATCATGTCAGCTGGAAACCAGGGGAGCCCAATGTGGTTATCGCAATTCCGTTTTCGAAGACTTCGCCCAAGCGCCCCCAGAGTATCTTGATTCGTGACCCTTGGCTACCTTTTTTACTTAGCTTCGCCTGGGAGCGCTCTGAATCTGCTTTCATGTGGGATGGTTCGACCCCGGCCTTCCGTCAGGCCCTCCGTTTGCTTTTAGATACTCTAAACCTAGCCTCGGTTGGCTTTACTGCTTACAGCATCAGGCGTGGAGGAGCCTCTCACGCATTTGCCCAGGGAGTTTCTTTCGACTCTCTGGTTGAATTGGGGCGGTGGAACAGCGTCAAGACCGCCCGTTTATACTTGGATTCGGGCCGAGCAGCACTTATTCAAATGCACTTTCCACCTCACGTTAACATGCAGCTAGCTACTTTTGTGGCAAAGGCCACTGTTTTTTTGCAAGCAACTTCGTCAGGGGCGCAGGCTCAAAATGGTCTTGTGAGTGCCCGCTAAATTGGGTGTGCCAGCAAGGGGAGGTTAGGTGGTTGGGCGATGCCCTTACCAGGCTCCA